>CAMOHE010036036.1:0-17805 GCA_946598075.1 Artocarpus hirsutus
TTTATGCCTTGTGTTTTTAGTTGGAAATTGAAGTGAGAAAGGAGAGAATGAGAAACTAGAGAAGAGAGTGGTGATGGTTGAATATATAGGCATCAAATTAATTGAGGAGCGGGATAGAATTAAATGAGCATTAAAAGACAATGTTATCATGTCTCCCATGGAGACTTTTAGCAAATAATGTCAACATAATTGAGGGGACAAATGGGGTATGTTGTAGAAGAAGATGAAGGAGGCATTAAAAAGGTAGTTGAGAAAACATATCGATGTCTCCTAGTAGTTGAGGTGAATTAATTCTATGTCTCCAAATGATAAGGATGCTATTTAATTGAGTATTAATGTAGCGGGACCAGGTTGGTAGAAATAAGTGATAGGTAGATTTAAAATATTTACTACGGAGACTTAGTAAAAATGCTAAAGTGACATTTTATTCTTATGATTTTACAAAAAATCATACCCGTTAAAATAACGGGTGTTTCATCATCACCCTTTAAAATTTTAATACTTAGATATATTTGCTACAGTAAAAACTAAAATTTTCTTCCCTATATTTGAGAAAAAAAACATAACTTCTTTATTTGATATCCAATTGAGATGATTCTTTTTTTAGTGTTCCTAATGAAGAGAGGAATAAATCAAGATCTATATTACATATTTTTTAAGATCATTAATATTAAGATTTTGTTAGATTTATTAATAAATCAAAAACTATCGTCACTACCTATTCAAACACAAATTTTAATTTTATTCCTTACTCAGATTAAAACTTCAATGCACATCCAAACGTCAATTCGAATAACAATTCAAATCTTAATTCAAATCACACTAACTCAAATTAAATCACTAATTCGAATCCTTTTACCAAACGGAACTTTGATGTTTGGATATTTCTGTTATAGTAAAAACTAAATTCCCTCTCCTACATTTGAGGAAAAAAATCATTTCCTCATTTGTTATCCAATTGAGATGATTCTTTTTTCACTGTGTTTATAGTAAAAAGAGGAATAAATTAATATCCATATTACATATTTTTAGGATCATTAACATTAGTATTTTATTAGATTTATTGATAAATCAAAACATATTTTCACTACTTCTTCAAACACAAATTCTAATTTTATTCCATACTCAGATTAAAACTTAAATGCATATCCAAACGTTAATTCGGATAATAATTCAAATTACTCACTCAAATCCTAATTCAAATCATACTAACTCAAATCAAATCATTAATTTGAATCCATTTACCAAAAGGACTCTTAATAAATCTTGTATACTACAGGGTTGTTTGTTTGGTAACTCTTTGTATTCAATGGACTCAAATTTAGATTTGAGTACTAAGAATTCTTTAGATACGTATTTGTTTCCTCTAAAATTCGAATCATTTCAGTATCAAGAATCTAGGTTTTCAAAGTTTTGACTCCCCCTAAACTTTTGATATTTGGATATCTTTGTTACAATAAAAATTAAAATTCTCTCCTATATTTGAGAAAAAAAACATAACTTCTTCATTTGATATCAAATTAAGATGATTTTTTATCATGTTCCTAGTAAAAAGAGCAATAAATTAAGATCCGTATTGAATTGTTTTTGGATCATTAATATTAATATTTTATTATATTTAACTTTTGAATGTACATTTAACTTTTGATATTCGGATATCTTTGTTACAGTAAAAATTAAAATTCTCTTCTATATTTGAGGAAAAAAACATAACTTCATCAATTGATATCAAATTAATATAATTTTTTTCATTGTGTTCCTAGTGAAGAAAGCAATAAATTAAGATCCATATTGTATTATTTTTTGATAATTAATATTAATGTTTTATTAGATTTGTTAATAAATAAAAAACCATTTCTATTGTCTCTCTAAACATAAATTTTAGTTTTTTTATACTCAGATTAAAATTTAAATATACATTAAAATGATAATTTGGATAACAACTTAAACTATTAACTTAAATTATAAGTTAAATCACACTAATTTAAATTAAATTATTAATTTAAATTAAATTATTAATTTAAATTCATTTTGCAAACGAAACCCTACTCCATCTCTTTTATTTTTAATACTTGTCAGAAAAAATAAACTTCATTCTTGTCCCATTAGACATTTCCAAAAAGTGGGTCTGAATGCCAGCTAAGCAGATTTCTTGGCCAGCTTTTACTTTTCTTCTTATTTATTACTGCAGTCACAATCAAGTTGTTCACACCACGATTGATTTGTAAGCTTTCTATAAGAGGTGGGGCAGTGATCTTTCGAAATATCTCCTCTGCTTTCATTTATTTATTTATTTTTTCTTGCCGTGTTGCTTCGGTAGAACATTAAAAATCTCCGTCATAGATGTCTCTGTATGTTTTTCTGATTTATCTAGCATCGATCAAACGGTGAGGGAAGAGCCCACGACTTTGACTCCTATGAAATGAAGTCTTCCCCTAATCTCTCATGTAGCTTTTCAACAACATTATCAATGGAAACCAAAAATTAAAATAAATAAATAAATCTTGGAGTAAAAGTCTTCCATATTATGTGGCTTACAGTAAGACAGACATTTTAACATAGCCCGTTATTTTAATTATTAGATTAATTTTTTAATAGTTTAATTCATAAATAAAAATAATTATGCATTATGTGCTATTTTTTAATGTTAATCACAAATTTGATTGTTGACAACTGATAAGAGAGAATACATGTCTTACTACAAGAACTCCTATATATATATCCTAATTTATTCTTTTTTTTTTTTTATATAACGGACGATCGAACATCCTTCCCGACCTCAGTGTTATTTTGATTTTATTTATTAGTATTTATTTAGTTTTTAAATAATAATAAATAAAATAAAATAAATTTAAGTGGTTCAATAAACACATATTTTCTAAAAGAAGTCAACTAAAAAATATTGAAAACTGCTATAATGTTTCAGTAAAAAAGCCTCTTTTCAGATATTGTAACGTACACTCTGATGGTGAATGTTTATAAATTTCATGTAAAAATCTAGAGGGTTCTTAAGCTTTGCAGTTATTCAAAGAAATACACCATCTTTGTAACTTGCAGAAGGTTTAGAAGATTATCTTTTCTTTCATAAAATTTCTTAGGAATTTTTACAGAGATATTCTTCATTCTTTCTGTGTTTGTCAATGAATAGAGGTTAGATTTCTTTTCCTTTACGTTTTCGCATTTAGATGATTTTTATGTAATTTGGATTCATGTATATATAAAAATCATAATTCGGCCAATGAAAATTTTAAACATTTGGTCTTAAAGCGTTGTTTTTTCCAATGCCTTGATTTATTTGAATAGGTTTTCTGATAGTTTAGTGAAGTTTTTTAAAATATTCAAAATTTTATTGTATATGAAATCATTTTTTTTATAATTTTTGATAAAAATTAACATCAAAAATCATTAAAAACTTAATATTTTTAATATTTTTAAGTTTTTAAGACATAAACGTTAATGCCCAGAAGGTAAATAGAATCATAGCTTTAATAGATCTTATATGCTACTTCATTTCTTACATTTTTAATACTTGTTAGAAAAATTAAACATCATTCTCGTCCATGAGACATTTCCAAAAAGTGGGTCTGAATGCTAGCTAGGTAGATGGCACAGTCAGCTCTTGCTTATTACAGTCAAGTTGTTCACACTTTGATTGATTTGTGAGCTTTCTATAAGAGGTGGGGCAGTGATCTTTTGAGCTATCTCCTCTCCTTTCATTTATTTATTTGTTTTTTTTTTCCTTGACGTTTTGCTCGGTAGAACATTAAAAATCTCCATCATAGAAGTCTCTGTATGTTTGTCTGATTTATCTAGCAGCGATCAAAGGGTAAGGGAAAAGCCCACGACTTTGACTCCAATGAAATGAAGTCTTCCTCTAATCTCTCATGTAGTATCACATGGAAACCAAAAATTAAAATAAATAAATAAATCTTGGAAAAGTTTTCCATTTTACATGGCTTACGGTAAGATAGACATTTTAACGTAGTATTGTTATTTTAATCATAAAATTAATTTTTTAATAGTTTAATTTATAAATAGAAATAGTTATGCATTATGTGCTATGTTTTATTGTTAACAATCACAAATTTGATTGTTGACAACTGATGAGAGAAAATACATATCTTACTACAAGAACTCCTATATATACCCTAATTTATTCTTTTTTTTATACAACAGAGGATCGAACTTTCTTCTCCCAAGTCAATGTTATTTTAATTTAATTTATTATCATTTATTTAGTTTTTAAATGATAATAAACAAATAAAATAAATTTAAGTGGTTCAATATACACATATTTTCTAAAAGGAGTCAACCAAAAAGTATTGAAAACTGTTATAAAGTTTCAAAAAAAAGACTCTTTTCAGATATGGTAACGTACACTCTGACGATAGGTGTTTATAAATTTCATATAAAAATCCAAAGGGTTCTTAAGTTTTGCAGTTATTCAAAGAAATACACCATATTTTTAGCTTGTAGAAGGTTTAGAAGATTCTCTTTTCTTTCACAAAATTTCTTTAAGCATTCTTGCAAAGATATTCTCCATTCTTTCTGTGTTTGTCAATGAGTGGAGGTTAGATTTACTTTCCTTTATATTTTTGCATTTAGATAATTTTTATACAATTTAGATTCATGCATATATGAAAATCATAATTCGGCCTATGAAAATTTTGAACATTTGGTCTCAAAGCGTTGTTTTTTCCACTGTCTTGATTTGTTTGAATAGGTTTTCTGAGAGTTTATTGAAGTTTTTTAAAATACTCAAAACTTTATTGTATATGAAATCATTTTTTTGATAATTTTTGATAAAAATTAACGTTAAAAATCATTAAAAAAATTAATTTTTTAAATATTTTTAAGTTTTTAAAACGTAAATATTAATGCCCAGAAGGTATATAGAATCGTAGCTTTAATAGATCTTGTATACTACTTCATTTCTTATATTTTTAATACTTGTTAGAAAGATTAAACATCATTCTGGTCCATGAGACATTTCCAAAAAGTGGGTCTGAATGCTAGCTAGGCAGATGTCGCAGTCGGCTGTTGCTCATTACAGTCAAGTTGTTCACACTTTGATCGATTTGTATGCTTTCTGTAAGAGGTGGGGTAGTGATCTTTTGAACTATCTCCTCTCCTTTCATTTATTTATTTGTTTTTTTTTTTCTTGACATTTTGCTTCCGTAGAACTTTAAAAATCTTCATCATAGATGTATTTATGTTTGTCTGGTTTATCCAGCATCGATCAAAGAGTAAAGGGAAAAGCCCCTCGACTTTGACTCCTATAAAATGAAGTCTTCCCCTAATCTGTCATGTAGCTTTTCAACAACGTCATCAAAAGCAACCAAAAATTAAAATAAATAAATAAATAAATCTTCAAACAAAAGTTTTCCGCATTATATGGGCAAAGCTTACGAGAAAGTAGACATTTTGATATAGTCTTGTTATTTTAATTATTGAATTTATTTTTTTAGTAATTTGATCTATAAATAGAAATAGATATGTATTACGTGCTATAATTTTTATATGGTGTTTTGTAAAAGTGGTCTAAATAACTTTTTTAGTTACAAACAGTGTAAAGTTCTTACATGTTACAGAAACAATAAAGCAATCGCTACAGCGTAAAGCTTTAACATATTTTAGTAAAAATAGTTCTAAGTAAAATTTTAATCATCCTACCAAACACCTTATTAATATTAGTAGTCACAAATTGGATTGTTGACAAGCTATAGGATAAAATAGATGTCCTACCACAAGAACTCCTATATGTACCCTAATTTATTCTTTTTTTTTTTATACAACGGAGGATCGAACATTCTTCCCCCACTGAGTGTTATTTTTTTATTTATTATTGTTTATTTAGTTTATTTATTATTATTTATTTAGTTTTTAAATTATAATAAATAAAATAAAAATAAATTTAAATGGTCTAATATACACGTATTTTTTAAGAGGAGTCAACCAAAGGGTATTTAAAACTATTATAACGTTTTAGAAAAAAAAAAGGCCTCTTTTTAGATATGGTAACGTACACTCTGATGGTAAGTGTTTATAAATTTTACGTAAAAATCCAGAGGGTCCCTAAGCCTTAAGTTATTTAGAGAAATACACCATCTTTTTGGATTGCAAAAGGTTTAGAAGATTATCTTTTCTTTCATAAAATTTCTTCAGGAATTCTTGCAGAGATATTCTCCATTCTTTTTGTGTCTGTCAATGGCTGGATGTTAGATTTCCTTTATTTTACGTTTTCACATTTAGATTATTTTTATGCAATTTCGATTCATGCATATATGAAAATCATAATTCGGTCTATGAAAATTTTGAACATTTGGTCTCAGAGCATTGTTTTTTCCTCTACTTTGATTTGTTTGAATAGGTTTTTTGAGAGTTTATTGAAGTTTTTCAAAATACCCAAAATTTTGTTGTACGTGAAATCATTTTTTGATAATTTTTGATGAAAACCAACATTAGAAATCATTAAAAAATTAATTTTCTAACATTTTTAGTTTTTTAAAATGTCAATTTTGGTGCCAAAAGGTATAAAATCAACCAGGTCTGCAACTGGACCCATTTGGATCTTTTTCAAGTAAAGAAGACCCAATTTGGTGCAAAAATCGAATTTCTAGGTCCAAGAAATGACACATCATTGTAGTGGCTGAGAATAGTTTTTTGGGGCTAGAAAATTAAAAAACAAATCTGAAAAAAAAATTAATTAATTCTATTTTGGTATTTTTACAGAATTTTTGATTTGGGTATTTTGGAAAAATTAATTTTTGATGAATTTAAATGGATTTAATGAAACCCAAGGCTTTATTATTTATGTTTAAATTAAAATTTTGAAATTTTATTTTATATATGGTTATAAATTTATACATAATTTATTTTGTGTGTATTCTTTAGTTGTTATATTTTGAAACATGCAATTTCATGAATATTTTATACATAAAAATTAAATGTCTTGAGTGTTTTGTATAATTTTAATTATTTTAAGAGTAACCATATCATCTTTGATTGTATTGAAATTATACGTTAAGTTTATTGAATCACATGTAGTTAAGCAGACATTAATTGTAACTAATTATGCTTAGTATTATAAAGTTTATCCCATAGATAATTTTATTATATTAAACATGATTGGTTAGGATAAAATATTAAAATATTTTCTGTAACACCCGGTATTTTTAATGCATTAAAATACATTAAATTAAGGATTATATTAAGAAGAAAAATGTAATTTAAGGAAAAATGCAATATAATAATATAGAAAATTATACAGAATTAGAATAACGCACTGTAAGGAAGTATACTGATAAAGTTATGCAATATAAAAATTACACTACAAAAGTAACGCAGTGTAAGAATTGGACTGTTTAAGCTCACACAGTATAGAATTAGGCTGTGTTGACCACATTATTTGTTATAAAAAAAGGAGGAAAATTAAGAGAAAAATCAGATTTTCTCTCTCTCCAAGCACTTTCTCTCTCTACATTTTCTCTCTCTCTTCTCAAAATCAGTTTAAGATTTTGACCTCTGTTTTCGACACTTCCTACACCATTGGTAAGCTCTCGATGAGCTGAGTCCAACGGTGTGCCGAGCTACCCAAAACACGACCGGAGAAGGCCACACGCGCCGCCCAAAGTGGCGATGAAACCCATTTTTTTTGATGTGATATCTTCGTCGTCTGAACACCAATCGACGTGATCTTGGTGTCTGTGGACTCAACACGAGGAGAGGAGCAAGAGAGTACCAATTTCCCAGCTTAATTCTAGCTGAAAAAGCCTCGACGGAGTAGCTCTGTTGCTGCCATGGAGCCACCGTCGGAGCCGCCGTCTCCGACGGCGATGAGGCATACCACCGGTGCCAAAAGAACCAGAGGAGGATGACGAGCAGAACCCTTCACTCAATTGCTTGATTGCACCGCCGCTCGTTGGAGATCGAGGATGCCCGTCATCGTGGCTGTGGGTGAGCTCGGGTTTGCCATTTCAGGCTGAATTGAGCCAAATTGATGGCACGAAAGCACTCAGAGGAGTGAAAGGAAGGTGTTGGACACCTCAATTGCACGAAACCATTGTCAAAAGAGCATGAACAGCCTTCGCAGCCTAGCGTCGTTGCGAAGTGCTTTGGGCCGTCGTTCCAAGCCATGTTGAAAAGCGCCAATAGGGGGGAAATGTTCAGACCATCACAGGGAACGAATCCCTCAGCTCAATTTCACGGTGTCTCCGTCGGAATACTAAGATCGGAGCCGCCAGTTTTGACCGAGAGTCTTGCCTTTGATTTGTGTAGATGGAGGCTGAATTGGGTCAAATTGACCCCACCAATCGACTCAGAAAGGTCAATTTGGGGGGGGGGGGGGGTGGCAGGCTTGAGCTCAGCTGCCAACGGAGCCATGTGGCGGCGATCAACGGTCGGTCAACCGTCAAATTGGGATTTTACGATCCGGACCTCCAATCGACGATATGAGACTGCCTCCTGACTTGTTTTGACGCTCTAAACCAATAGTGACCTTCGTTCGAGCTAATTCCACTCCGGTAAAAATCGTCCGGTACCAACTGTACGCGGATCGAGGCTATTCAAACTACAGTATTGGAGTCTAGAAGGACATTTTTAAGTATGTATGATCTCCAGGAAGCATTCCTAGCCATTCATGGTCGCTCAAGGAGTACTGGAGAGGATGCTTCGTATACTGTAGATACAGCGAGGTACAACCAAACCCGCTTAGCTCAGAGTCCAAGTAAGTAGCAATCTCGCTTACAGTATGAATCGTTTAAAGTAAATTGTTTTAGATGCTTTCATAAAAATTTATGAAAATGCATGATCAGTGATTGTTACACTATTTTATGTGAGAATGAAAGAAAATAGATTAAGAGTAAAATGGTCATTTTATGAAAAATAGACCCAAAACGTCCGATGTCAGGAGATGTTTCTTAGTGAGAATTTTTTCGTATTATGTACGTAATGGAATGTTAAAGTTAAGTAATGAGTTTTGTTGAGTTAGGAAATGGACGAAAAACCCGCCAAGGGCAAAAACGTCCTTTTTACAAAAATGGATAGGACGGAGTCGAACACTCCGATTTAACACAACGTCCTTAAACGAAAAATGTTCCATAATGTGTTAAGTAACGATACCGTCAGTGATACAAGAAGTTATAAAAAGGGAATGCATGTTTAATGTTTACGTTTTATTATCAATCGAGTGAGACGGTTGTCGTTTGATCAGGACACGAAAGCCGACTAATGAAAGGAGAAGGAATGAGAAAGGAACGAGATAGGAATAGAATAGAGAACGCTAGAGCATAGACAGATAAGTTCAGACCTCACCTACAGCATAAAATAAATAGTTTTCAAATGCTTATATATGCATGTTTGCAAATGAGTTTGCAACTATTATGCAAGTTTCCTTTAAGGTATGTTTGCATGAATTATGCAAAAAGTTTTAAAGATTTAAAGAGAGGGTTGCAATGAATTTGCAAGTACTATGTTTAAAGTATATTTACATATTGATATGCATAATGTTTTTAAAAGTTCAGGTTATGATTTTTAAAGTATTTAAAGTATGTTTTGCATTTTGACAATGCATAATATTTTATAGTTTAAGTTTCAAGTTTTATGATGTAATCGTTATGCGATGAGTTGCATATGTTATGCAATAAGTTTTATAATACAAGTTACAGTTTGCAAACTATGTTTGTGTTATATATTGCATTTGTTATGCCGTAAGCCTTAGAATACAAGTTATGACTTGCAAAATATGTCTGCATTCTAAGTTGCATTTGCTATGCAATAAGTTGCATTTATTGTGCAATAGATTTTACAGTACAAGCTATGATTTACAAGTGTGTTGCATATGATGTGATTACATTGGATGTGCTCACAAAAGATAATAAGAGGGTAATGTAAAGATAAAGAGAAAGTGTCGTACCAGCCTTTGTGTTATGAGGTAATGAAAGGAAAGTAAAAGTTGAACCTCCTCGATGTGAGGTACATGACCTCGAAGTTTAATGGTCTCAAGTCTTCCGCAAGGGAAGCATCACGTTTATGATCTGATGATTAATGAGTTGGTACGAATATTATAGTAAAATAAGGAAAGCTAAGGAACGAAGATAGCAAGTTAAAGTACGAAAAGAATGGTCATAAGACATTCATAATTGAAAGTATATAATTGAGCATAAATGGAAACATGCATTTTAGTTTTGCTTGTTTTCCTTGTTATGAAATATTTGAATGCTATGAAAAACATTCTGAGGAATGTTTATGTTAAATGTTTATGCAAAACATTTTTATGTTATGAAAAACATTCTGAGGAATGTTCTATTTTAAATGTTTATGAAAATATTTTCATGGTTACAAGAAAAGGTTTATAAATGACGCTTTATGAAAATCATTCTGAGGATTGATGTTAAATGTTTTATGAAAAATGTTTATGAAAAATGTTTATGAAAAATGTTTTAAGAGAAAGGTTTTTATGAGAAAAGTTTTTAAAGCATGTTTCAAATGTTTATGAGTTTATGTTTGAACTTACTGAGCGTAAACTCATTAAAAGTTTTTTCATGTTGTAGGTAATTTATGGGTAATCAGTAGGATCCGTTAAAGGAGCTGGGTACTACGGAGGGTAGATACGAAGATGTGGGTATGGATACCACTACAGTTTGCTTCCACGACACAAAGAAAAGGTTTTACACTATTTAATATAGTGTTTTCATGGTTTTTAAGAAAATCAGAGTTTTAAGAAATGTTTTTAAAAGTTTTAAGATACATTGTACTAA
Organism: Artocarpus hirsutus; assembly: GCA_946598075.1. Classification (NCBI taxonomy): domain Eukaryota; kingdom Viridiplantae; phylum Streptophyta; class Magnoliopsida; order Rosales; family Moraceae; genus Artocarpus; species Artocarpus hirsutus. The sequence continues at coordinate 10,758 of CAMOHE010036036.1, forward strand.
ATGTGTTATAAAATTATTAAGCGAGGTTTTAAGCTATGATTTAGTAAATGTTTCTTATTAAGGTTCAAGAAACAATTTGAAATGGTTTTAAAGACAAGTGTTGAGTAAGGTCTCAACTTGAATGGTGACAAAGGTCGCAATAGTTTTAAGTACGTTTAAAGAATGTTTAAAGAATTTTTTTTTTTTGATTCAGTATTTTTCTTACTAAGTAAGTAAGATTACTGTTCAAATAACGATGTTTTAAGTAAGTTAAGTGATGGCCGAAAAGACAGGCTGTCACATTTTCTTAATTTGCCCATAAAGATTAAGAAATGGAACATAGTTTAATAGTTTTATCATAAGGTTGTATGTGAATTTATATGAATTAGAAACTTAGCCCACAGGCAATTTTTATATGTCATTTGATTGATAATTTTTCCGGTGACTCGTCTTTGATCACGATAGAGTCAACCTACAAGGAAAACTCCTTCGCGCCAACATCAGCCACATCTATCTTCTTTCTCTCTCTTAGACGGAGATCTTCGATGACGAACTAAAGCCATTTCTTCCCGCGCCATTCGCAATCAGGCTTCACTGAATCTTCTTCCAAAGCTATTGCAAGGTCAGATCACCATCCTTTAGAGCTGTCGTTGTCGTTTTTTGTTTCCGTCGATGATGATTGTGGCCGTCGTTTCCATTGAGGAAGATTTCTCCTTCTTGGCTTTCTCCACCACCGCAATGCTGTCGGTTCCAAAAGGAAAACGACGACAAAGGGGAAGGTCACGGCAACGACAGTTGTGGCGATCTTTGATCGCGATCTATTCAAGTGGTTTATGCCAAATAATAAGCTCAATTTTTCCTCATTTTTTTTTTTTGGATATGATCGTGATCTGGAGTTCTTGAACCATGTTATTTGTTGATTATTGAATGCATTTTAGTTTAGATCTGGTGGATTTGTTGTAAATCAATAACATGATTATGTTAGTTAGATTTTTTTGTTGATATAGTAGATGAAAACTGTACAGGTTTTTGCGATTACTAGATGTGGAATTTTTGTAATCTAGTTGTAATTTTTGGTTTTTAAATGTTTTCGTTGTAAGTAAAGTTTTGTGTATTTTTTCTTTTCTTTTTTGCAATTTTTTTTTTGGCCAAACTTGCGATTATATTGTCTATTTTGCTTGATCTGCTTTTTTATTTTAACTTTGGAATTTGGTAAGTTTCACGACGAAATCTGGTGAGTTTTGGGTTGAAATATGGAGGGTTTTGGTGTTCGATGACTTTTAGGATAACATTTAGTGGTTTTAACGATTTTTTGGACAAAATTTTGCAAGTTTTACGTTGGAATATGGCAGGTTTCGTGCTAGAACTTGACGAATTCTAGCCAACGAGTTTTATTAGGTTTTGAGACGGAATCTTGTAGGTTTAAAAAAATATATGTTAGAATCTAATAGGTTTTAAGTTAAAACCTGTCAGTTACAATTCAGCACCTATGCCAACAATAGGAGTTGGTCAACGCTTCTTTATTTAAAAAAATATTATAATCTGATAAGTACTAAGTTGGAACTTGAAAGGTTTTAATTTGACATCCCGCTTTTATGGCCGGACACTAAAACTAGGACAGAACTTGGTGGGTTTCGAGACTCATAAATTAGAACTCATTTGCGACCTATTCATCCAAGTTAGCTCACTATCTTTTTTCCCTCTTAACTCGAGGGCGGGAATTTAAACCCCAAAAAAATGGATTTAAGTATAAATTTACTGTTATGTTATACTTTCAAACCATCCACAAATTAAATTATTTGAAATTTGGATCATAAGTGAAAGCAGTGCCTAATTATAGACAGATATTGTTGCAGGGTTGATATATATACATGTTTAAACAATTTCAAGATGAAATCTAAAATTAGATTTGGAATTTCAAGAAAAAGATATCATAAGAAATAAAAAAAAAGCATCAAATATTGCAGTAATTGAAAGGGGAATTTCAAGTACTTTGGGAAACTTCTCTAATTTACCATCTTCTGAACACGTTTTCCGTAATGTCCCCCTTGTACCCACTGCATTATTCAGACTCTTGTCCCCATTGTGGTTTTTTACAGTAGTTTTCCACTTTTTACCTTTGTTATTACGTTTACCGTCTTTTGGTCATGTTTGTCGTTTAATGTAACATCGTCGTTTAAGATTTGTTGTGTTTTCCATTTTGTATGTTATTATCTTTCTTCTTTTTTTTTTTCTCTCTCTAACAAGGATTACTCTGTACTAAATATATTTGAAATTTGGTTTATAATTGGCTACTCTGTTGGAAGGTAAAGGAAATTCCTTCTAGTTTATAATTCAGGTTAGTTCCACTTCTTTTTGTTGGCATATAATTGATCAATTTCATTCGCTTGGGGGAAAAAAGAAATGTACATTACTATTAAGGTGTTTTGTAAGGTGGTTAGAATCGTTAGTTAGAACTATTTTTGCTGTAGTATGTGAGACCTTTACACTGTAGCATTTTTTTTTATTGTTTCTGCAGCATGTAAGAGCTTTACAGTGTTAATAACTGAGAAAGTAGTTCAGACTATAATTGGGGTAGTTTATGGACTGAGTTTGAACCATTTCCCAGCATGTATATATTTTATTAAACAGCGAATGAATAATTAATAAGAAATAGCGAAAGAAAGTAAACTTTTTTTTTTAGAAAATAAAAAGGAAATATACTAGCTGACAAGCTCCTCAACTTGCCTCAATAACTGTTCGTATACAAGTTTTTTCACCCCTTGCACGTACGTCTGAATAAAATTCAACACTAGATGTTAAAAGCAGTTTAAGGGATCAAAATAAACAGAGAATAAAAAGTAAATATTGCATATATTGCACTAATTGAGGGGGAATGATCTTAACTATCTATCTCCTTCATGAAAATTCACAAATCATTGGCGTGCATTGGAGATCAAACTAATTTCTGGAGAATCGTTGTCAGGAGAGGCCGACGAGCTTGCGATATTTGAAGTCTCTGAAGCTTCCCTGGCATTAATATGCTCATCCAGTGGATATAGATAGGGCTTTGGAGGCATTTGTAGGAGTTCGAATTCACCTTCGAGCATGTCTAGGACTTTGTTCATTGAAGGGCGGTCGCAAGGCTTTAATTGTATGCACCACAATGCCACTATGATCATCTTCTTTATTATTTTCAACTCCTCCTCATCAACATTTTCAATTCCATCTATGTTCTTCTCTTCATTGAATTGGTCATATATCCACAACGGAAAGTAAATTTGGCTCGAATGCTCTGCGACCGCATTCAAGTTTCTCCTTCTACTAGCCATTTCCATCAACATCATTCCAAAACTATAGACATCAGCTTTGTAGGAGACTCCTCCAATGTTTTTGTAGAACAATTCCGGAGCAATGTATCCAATAGTTCCTCTTGCTGCGGTTAAGGACACAATACTATTGTCCAATGGGCATAATTTTGCAAGCCCAAAATCAGAAACCTTTGGAATGAAATTCTCATCCAAAAGAATGTTATGAGGTTTGATATCGAAATGTAGAATTTGCATGTCACATCCTCGATGAAGATACTCAATACCACGAGCAATTCCGAGGGAGATCTTGAATATTTTCTCCGAACTTATTGCATTATCTATTTCTTCTCCTGAGAAGATGTACTTATCTAGAGATCCGTTAGGCATGAAATCATATATAAGAGCACGCTTTGAACCCTCAACACAAAAACCAATCAGTCGCACAACGTTGTGATGGTGAATCCTTCCAATGGTAGCGACTTCGTTGATGAAGTCTTGTCCACTAGATTTCGATTTACCCAACATCTTAATTGCCACAAAACGGCCGCTACGAAGCTTTCCCTTGTATACAGAGCCAAAGCCTCCTTCACCTAATTTTGTCTTGAAGCCTTGAGCCATCTTTCTAACCTCCGAATATGTATATCTTATGGGAATGAGGTTGTTAGGGCTTTGGAGAAATGCTTCAATGCCACAATATGCTGATAAGTGTCGTCTTCTCCACTTATAGATGATAAAGGCAATAAAAAAGGGAGCTGCAGCCATTTTCTGTAGCAATGACCCTGAAAATTTTTGAAAAACATTAGTAGATATCTTTTACATACATTTAGGCATCTTTATCATACCGTAAAGAAATGAAAGGGAAAAGGTAATGAGATTGAAAAGTAAAGAAAAAATAATAGGGATCATTTATTCTCTTTTTGGTGTTTACTTATCTATTTGATAGTATAATATGAAACAATCCTATTTCCTTTATAGTATTTCCTTTCTAGAAAAAATAATAGAAATTATTCATTCTCTTTCTGGTGTTTACTTATCTATTTGATGGTATAATATGAAACAATTCTATTTCCTTTCTAATATTTACTTGCTTATTAATGATGATCTTATTCAATGTAATTATTAAAATATCCTTTTATATAACTAACAACTATTAAATAATAATATTTGAATTTAGACATGTAAGCAAGTAAACATTTATTCTCTTTGGTAGAGAATCAATATTAAAGAGTATAAGAGGATTGGTATTCCTTTTCCTCATTCTCTTTATTGTGTGGGTCCATAAAACTCTTAATTATTGATTTTAAAAGTAAACACATTATTTAAAGAGAATGAAATGATTTCTCTTTCTATTTGATGCAAAGTTTATTATGCAAAGTTTATTATAGCGATAAATCTGCACTCACTTCTAATGTGAAGATCTAGAGTAATAAAATATTGTAATTAACCAAAAAAAATATTGCAATAAAGAAAGTGGTAAGACGGAATCCTCACAATAAATGTACTTGGGAAGCTGCTCTCTCAGATGTAGTACAAGAGTGCCTGTATGATCCAACAAAAGAATGTCAATCAAAAGGCTAAACATCATGACATGGTAAAGGAAATCATCATATCATACACGCACACATTAATAAATGTATAAATCAAGATAATAGTCATACTGATCGATAGCATTGATTATAGTTTAGAGTTCTTACGACACCAATCTGATGTGCAGAATCCAGGTGAAAGACAGACGACCTTGCCGGAGTGATCTTTGTCGACGTAGCAACGATCACGGTTTCCTTTTTGGAAAACCTGGATCCAAGAAAGCTCAAATCCATAGACAAGCTCATCGTGGATGTCATTGTAGGAAGTGATCTGATTCCGGTCCTCTCCCCTCCTCGATGATACGACCGCCTTGTGGTAAATTTGGCAGGACTCCTCCATATCCAAAAACTTTAAGCCATTACTATATACCACATAGGAGAAGTTATTACCTTTGTTTTCTGGGGAGAAAGCATAGCCATTGATGCAAGGAGATGTGTCTATATAAGAAGGATTGTTGAGCACTGGCTTTCTGCAGCTCAAGAATGCTATAGTCTCCGAAATTTGGCGTGTTCCTCCATCCCGGCCGAGCCTAATTTCTGTTTCGAATTTCGGATTGATTTTCACGTCTGCAATAAAACTGCCAAATTCAAATATTTTAGAGCTGTAGAAAGGGATGGAGGAGCAATTATCCTCCTCACAGGTCAAGAATCTTAGTGCCTCGGGAATTTCAGGAACGGTTCGAACTGTGAATGTTTTGTCGGGGGAGTAGATCCTAGGAATATCTCCCGCGGACAAAGAAGAAGAAGGGATTGAAGAGCGATTAGCCTTCTCAACATTGGAAGACACAAGTCTAATTGTGTAGTTGTGGTAATTGATTGTCTGCACATGATATTCTTCCCCTTGTATGTTAAATATGGTGTGGTTATTCTTGCAAGAAAGATCAAAACCGTTGAATTGGATTCCACAACTTGGAGGATCAGTTTGGAGTCGAAAAGGGTAGGTTATATTATGGAGATTGCCACAGGAAGAAGAACAATTGCGAAGACGATTATGATCATTATCTAGTGCTGCACACAAGCTAGGAACGGTTTGATGGACTATGGTTGTGATCTTGAGCAGAAGAAAAAGAAGAGTGATGCTTCGTGGGATATCCATTGATGAGTGGTTGAAAGAAAGATAACCTTGGCCACAACTACCTAAAAATCTTATACATATTTACTAGATGCCTTGATTGGGATATAAATTAATGAAAATATTAGTTGCAAAGAGGAAGAAATAAATGCAAAAAGCTAAAGTCAAAATGTATGTACTAGAATGATTAAATAAATATCTTTGAATAATTTCATGGTAACTTCTCTGATAGGAACCGAAAGAGAAGCCCATTTGTGGGTATTTACGTATCCGTCGTGACATTTGGAGAGAACAAAATGCTTTTGACTACGTCTAAAGGTTTTAAACGTGTACTTCTAGTGGTAGTTCAGACCCCAAAAAGGGAAAATCCCCTTAACTTGATAATTAATTTATCGAAACTACTCTTCCCACTGTATTTTTTTTTTTTTGCATCTAAGCAGAGAAAAGATAGAACATAGGCGCTGGGAAATCTGGCTTGCAGAGAGAGATTTGAGTGTCTTACTTAGAAGTACTTATGGCCGTCTCTCCTCATCATTGCTTGTTGATTTTGGTTGTCATGATAGTTAATAATATTCTTGCAGATGATCAGCTAGGAACAGCCTGCAGTGAAGCAAGGTGTGGGGAAACTGGACCGCCAATCAGGTTCCCTTTCCGACTCAAAGACAGCCAGACGCAGCAAAACAACGACTGCGGCTACCCCGGTTTCAATCTGTTCTGCGTTGGTAACGAAACTGCACTCGATCTGCCAATTATGCCATCTAAGGCCCTGTTTGTAAGCAAAATAGATTACAAATCACAGCAGATCCAAGTGTATAGTGACTCGAATTGCCTTCCGATGCTTCTGCTTTCGGGATTCAACAATGGATCATCGGTTAATTCTCCTTTCCATTTTAGAAACAGAGGTAAGAACTCTAAGAACTATACACCATTAAAATGCACATCAAGAAGCGGAACATGTAGCATGCTTCTGGTTGCTTCTAACTTCAAGATCGAGGACTACGACGAAGATGTCACCTTTTGTACCAAGATGGCCGAGTTTGAGTCGGTTCCGGATGAGATATACAAGCTACTTTGGCAGGGATATCATGGATCCAACATTCCACTGTCATGGTCCACGCCAG
>CAMOHE010036039.1:0-15970 GCA_946598075.1 Artocarpus hirsutus
TTTCTTTTTAATACATTTCTTAATTTAAATTAAGAAACATTTATTATTTAAACATTTCTAAATTAAAACATTTTCTTTTAAAAGATAAGATAATTATTTAGAACTATGTCTTTTAAACATCTTTCTAAAATTAAAATAAACTTTTAAAAGCATTTTTAAAATTAAACGTTATAACTTCTTATTAGAAATTGTCGTATATTTGTTGTAGCTTCTGTTGCAATATTTTGAATATTAAAACTTCTCTAAACTAAGGTTGTATGACTACAACCTTAGTTTTTAAACTATACCTACGTACTTTCATTTGCTTAGTAACACATACACTTGCAATTTCATAAAATAAAATGCACAAAATTTCATAAATTAAAATGCATAAAATTTCATAAACTAAAATACATAAAATGTCAGAAACTTAAAATGCATAAAATTTTTGTAAACTTAAAACGCGGAAAATATATTGCTTTTGCGTAAGCAATATTTATTCTTATATTCATCATTCGTCCGCCGTTCACCACTGTCCATCAAATGTTGTTAACTGATTCTTTACGTACATTATGAATATACTTAAATGAGCTTTCACTTAGCAAATAGGAAATTAGACTCAAAAAACATAATTGAAAAACATTTCAGGAAGACATGCGTGAACATTTTATGCTTGTTTATCGACTTATTTTATGCTTAATTAATTAAGCTCTAACTTATCTTACTAAATAGGCCTAAGTATTTGTACCAATTGCGTGCAATGCTTTGGAGGTTAGGGTTTGTGAAGTCCCCAATTACTCTGAGGTCTTAAATTGAATTTAAAGTAATACCTCTCCGTAGGTTGAGACAACACTCTTAACTTATCTTATCTTATTTGTTTCACTTAACTTATTGTGTGTATGTAGTATGACATATTACTATATAAATTCACGAATTTTAATTCATAAATCATAAATCATAAACACAATTAACTTGAAACTGATTAAGTAGTATAATTTATTACTGCATATATCAAACATTGATCATGGCATAATCATAACATAAGAAAATATTGCATGGCATAAATATATCAAATCTTAATAATAATATGACTAAACACAACATATCATGACATCACTTGACATGACATGGCATAACATGGTATGTGTTATTTTGCTCAAAATGATTCTTTAAATACGGACGTTTATAATATAAAAAAGTTGTTGTATTTACAGGAAGGTGGATTTTTGAAAAATTGAAAATTTTTAGTTTAAACTGGAAAGGGAATTTTTTTGAACAAAACTTAAAAGAAAACAAATATTTTTGGGAGTTTTAAAATAAGATTTTAGAACATAAAATTAAAATAGTAAAGTTTCAAGAATCACTTGTATCTTTCACTTGTATATTTCACAACTGATATAGAATTTTAACTATAAATAATTATCTAAAGCATTTGATTTTATTCTATTTTTTCTCATTAATTGCAAGCACTTTTCCTAATTTTACAAGTCAAGCAAAAACGATAATATAGTAAGGTATAATGCAGTAAAGATTTTCCTATAAAAAGTAGCAAAATAATTACTCTCACTAGTAAATTTATGCACTAATTATGAAAAATATAACTGCTTTCATTACAATTATAACTAACACAATTTTAAGACAAAAAAGATAATAACAAACCAAATTATTACATTAAAATGAAATAAATTTTTACGTTAATTTTGGCAGCACTTTGTCTTATGAAATATCTAAAATCGACAACATAACAAACCATATTGCAGTAAAAAAAACATTCCATAAAATTAAGTATTATTTCATTATTATTAATGTTAATTATGCAACATAATTAAATTTACATAAACAAATCATGACTGAATTTATGTAAAAATAGGCAACATAACAATACTAACAATAATTACTAAAAACTTGAAAATATAATTTATTTTATAAAAATATAAACATTATAAAATAGATATAGAGCTAAAATCTATACCAGACTATTATTCATACAAGATCATTTGTATGTCTTAACAAACTTTTTACATTAATTTGGACATTATTTTATTATTAAAAGTAGGGTTGAATGAATGCTCTAATAGCATCTCTTCCAAAAAGGAGGAGACTGTTGAGTTAGAGACTCAACAGTTAAGAGAATGAGGGGGATCTAAGGTGCTGAATAAAGGGGGGAGGCACCCCTATTTATAGTAGAAGATTTCTACTATTCATAATATTATATTAATATTTTAAATATATTTTATTTATATATTTATTTATTTATTTTTATTAATTTTTTATTCTGCTTCGATTGGATCCTACACGGATGCAACATTTAATTTTTTTTATTTAATTCCCACAAGAATTAGCTCTTCAGAGGTGATTTTATTTTATTTTTTTTTCTTTCCATGTATAACGCATTCATTACTATACATTTTTTACTTCGAGATCTGGTGTGACCATTTTAAGGCACGGACACACGAAGGCCGTCAGATTAGTTGACCAAGAGTTGAATCAATGGCTGACATTCATGGAGAGCAGCTAGGACCGAGAAGATACATCCAAACTCTTCATTTGATCTTGGTAAGGTGATCCAAGGGACGCGAAAGTGCACTCGCGTGGACGCACAAAATCAATAGGGGTCTAACACATGCCAATGGCATGCAGATGGCCGGAATGCCTTGTGCGGCATGATTCGATGATTCTCATGCTGCCACATGTCATTTCTTTTTCAATTTTAAATTTCTTTTGATTTTTTGTGTAGTTAATGTCCATTTTTTCCCTTTTTATGTTTTTTTTGCCTATTCTTCCTCTAGCTTTTAAATCTAAAATTCACAAACACACTAAAATTAATTATTTTACAAAAAAAATATTTATAATAATTTTTAAAATATTTATTTTACAAAAAAAAATAAAACACACTAAAAATTACTAAAAATAAATAAATAAATTCTAAAATTGACAAACCTTAACAAATATGTTATCTAAGATTCAAAACTATTTTTAGAAATTATTAGAAATATTATAAAACATATTTATGAACTAAAAAATTATTTATAAACACTTTAGGACTCAAAATAAAATTACCACATATTTATTTTAAGGTTTAATTATTTACAAACTAATTAATTATTTAACACACAAAAATGACTCTAAAAATTACTAAAAATATTACTAAACATAAAAACACACTAAAATTACATTTTTAAACACAATTACATACTAAGACAAAAAAATACTAATTAACATAGAAATACTATTAATTAAAGGATTTACCGAGAAATGTTAATCCAAAATAATGATATTTAACCTTAAAAAATATGTTTTTTTAATAGTCTCATCAGTATGCCATATCGCGACTAACATAATTTAACCTATCATACCTAGCATAGCATAACATATCATTGAGCATGCATTTTATGAAATATGTAAAACATTTTACTTAAAAACTATTCATACTGTAGGCAAGATCCTACTTACCTAGATTCCAAGCTAAGCGTATCCAGTTATATCTTGTTTGTTCTACAGTCTAAGTAGCCTTCTTAATAATGGTCCTATAGGGACCATAGGTGGCCAAAAATTCTTCTTAGAGATTTATAAATTCTTGGAATATCTTTCTAGACTCTATTACTCCAGTCTGTGTCACCTCAATCAATGTACAATTAGTACCAGATAATTTTCAATGGAGTGGAATTAGCTCAAATAGAATGCACCATTACATTTGAAATGTCAAAACAAGTCGAGAGGTGGTCTCAGATTGTCAATTAGAGGTTGGGGTTACAAAACCCAAGCCTTGTTGAAAACCGGCCACCCACGGCAGCGTGTAAGGCACGTGCGATGTTTTTGATAACTAGACAATAATGTGCTTCAGCCTCTGATAGTTCTCAGCCTCCTAAGTCAATTAGTGCAACCAATTTCACCTAGTTTGGCCTTTAACATAGCAGATTGTGACTAGAATTTTTGGGGAAAATGCAGACATTTACGGTGGCTCTCTAGCGCTATGGCATGAAATTGGTTAAGGGGTTTTGAAGCTCGCTCTCCTCTAAGTGTTTTGCCCTCATCAATTGAAGGCTATGTAACTAGATTTGAAAAAATTAGAGCTCTAAACAGTGGCCTTGAGTTTCCTTTTTTTGCCCAAGCTTTTGTAAAATTGAAGGGAGGAAATGTTCCTCATGACATTCTGAACATGAAGGTGGGGTCAATTGACCTTAATAGCTGTGGGAAAGATAAGATCGGCATCCTCACAGAGGCGCACAACAACAGCCCTTCGTTCTTCACCTACTCGATGTGGTTAACATTTCCCCCAAATCAATTTATGGCGGTGTTGCATAGGATGACAAAATTGGAGTCCTTCATGGCAGTTTGGTGATGGGGGTGTCGAACTTCGATGTCAATTGGCCACCAGGTCAAACTGAAAGAGGAATTTTGTCCCTTGCCTCTCTTTGAATGTGTTGGTGCCATCAGCATCCGTTGCTACGCTAGAAATGGCAAATCCGACAACGACACAGTGATAGTGACGAGACGGCTCCATCGAGCTGCTTTTGGCTAAAATTGGCTGGAAAGGTTGGCGCCATTCTTTTTCACTTATTGATTTGAGTCTGTAAGAACTAAAATCACGTTGATTGGTGCTCGGATGGCAAAGTAATTGTGTTAAAAAAAGTAGGTTTTCTGCCACTTTGGACGGCGATTATGGCATGCTCTGGTAAAGTTACAGTCCGCACGACATGTCATTGGACTCGGCTTGTCACGATCTATCCATTGACACTTGCTTGTCGAAAATGGAGGTTAGGATGTCCGATTGAATTGTTGGCCATGAATGGTTTAGCAAGAGAAAAATGGGCTGATTTTGATTTTTTTTGTCCAAAAATATAGACAATGTCATGGGTCTATAAAGTTTAATTTGTGTTATGGTCGGGTTAATCACATTTTTGATCTATAAACTTTGAAACTTATCTAAACACAATTGTACTTTTAAAATTGTATTTTCTTGGTCTTTTTGAAATTAAATAATAATTTCTAACTGTATTCTAATCTTACTAATATCTCTATACTGTCATAAAAAATCATTTTCATGATTCTAAACTTATTTTCTAACTTTTATGATTTGATTCAAAATAAGAAAAACCTTAACTATTTTGTTTCCAAAATTGGTGATTATCTATTTTCACAACTTTCTGTGTGTATGTGTGTGTGTGTGTATTCTAAGAACAATATTTTGTATTTCAAACTTTGATCAAAACTTTAAAATTGATTTCTTGATCAAAATAATATTTTATAAATTCTAAAACTTTAAAACACTAACTAATAAATAAAACATATATTTTTCATTTAAAATTTTCCTATTAGAAACTTCTAATTTTGTCATAAAATAATAATAGTAGTAGTAGTAGTAGTAGTAGTAGTAGTAGTAGTAGTAGTAGTAATCCATAAAAATGTTCATAAATTAAATTGACTATCAGCTGGTAAATTTAATTCAAAATCTTGACTTAGTATAATTTTGTGCTTTAATGTTTATATTTTTCATTTAAAATTTTCATATTAGAAACTTCTAATTTTATCATAAAATAATAATAAGAATAATAATAATAATAATAGTAGTAGTAGTAACTCAAACTGGTTATTATAAAAGCCGTTTATAGGTCCACTTCCAATCTATGGATGCTTTTAAACCTTCCAAAATCACTTTGGATTGAAATTTAGCGTTTTGTGATTTTACATTTGCCTTAAAGGCTCGTGCAATGTTTGTGGACTTCATTAACATTTTTTATTATAATTATAGTAATAATAATTATTATTATTAATTCCACACAGTTATTTGCACTTGTAAATAACAAACTATGAATGTACAATATATCACAAATTCTTAAATGTTTAATAATCCATTTGAAAATTCTTGTCATGCCTTGTGATCTTGCAAAAATCGAGATTGATGTTGCATTCATGAGTATTAAGCTCATCATTTCTAAATTATAGTATTGAGCTATTGATCGCATGATCTAAACTAACATTATCAAGGAATTATGTATAGTTATGCTAGTCGAAAATTCCTTATTATTAATTAATCTCAATTTAGATTTTTTTAATTAAGATTCTTGTAAAAACCACTACTTTGGCCCGTTCCCAAACTTATTGAATGATAAAAGCTTAATATAGTATATTGAATAATTATTTTTTAATTATCCAAGTATACTATCATAACATCAGATTTTGCTTTATGTTTCATCAAAGAACATGTAAATTTGTGCATTCCTAGCATTATTTATTTCTAAAGTTTTATTGCTTAATGACTTTCAAAATACACGTTAATTGAGAAAATTCATAATCATAAATTGTGATTAAGTTGCGATTTAAATTTATGAATTTTCCAAGTGTTGCAAGGAATTTCTAACCTTGAGCTGACTTCTTACAATTTTCGCGTAGTTCTTACAAAAACTTTGAACTTACAAACTTTAAACTTATACTTCCTTATGAATTAACAATATAGTTATAGAAAAATTTTTAATTAATCATATTTATTAGTTTCTGAATTTTTCTAGTCATTATAGGGACACAAAACATGTTCACAAAAAGGACATGAAAAATATCCAAGAGGTACATGTGATATGTCCTGGTAGGACATGTAAACAACCCTACCTATGTGGATGTTACTTAACTACTTAAACATTCATTTATTTCGAATCACATAATTTTACAAAATATTTTTAAAAGAACTATTTTAAATAGTTATGAAATTTTACAGATAATGTTTCTAATTCGAAACTATTTGTAAATGTTTAAATATCCTTACTGGTTAATTAAAATAAAACCTTTCCATTGCAACTGAAATTTGTAACATATTACAGTAGTTTAACAATCATCCAAAGCATACATACGTATTACTAGAGTCATATTGTTTCATATATATTCAAAGATTTATAGATAACAAAAACTAGTTGTGAAAATTAAAGCCCATAGTATCCACTTCCCAAAACTCCACTCTAATCATATGTCTCTTTGCCATCAATCCATCAAGTATTACTGACAGGTTACTTACCTATAGTATGAACATTTTTGGATAAGCTTTCGTTTAACATGTAGGAACTATAACTCACAAAAACATTTAAAATAGCATGTAACAATAATATGCATGTGCCAATTATGCTTAATTATGATCTTGTCTTATTATTCTATAGGGCCTTGAGTAATTGTACCAGTTACGTGTGATTAATAGGAAGTTAGGGTTTGTAAGGTTCCAACAACACCGCGATCTAATTTAATTTATTTTTAAATCTTGAGCCTCCTCATGGATCAAGAGGTTGGTACAACACTCAAATTAAATTCATCCTTTAAGAGTTTTATTAAAGTAATTAGTGAGTACATAGTATGACATGGCATCGCATATTTTAAAGTTAAATCTAAGCATTCTTTATTACTTCTGTAAACTACGTAAAACATAAAACATTTATAAAAACATTACATTTATAAAAACATTCATTTGTAAACAATTCATACTTTAGGCGAGATTCTTATTTACATGTTTCTTTGTAGTAGGTTTCTCTACTCATCAATAATTTCTTATTCGTTATCAAGATCAATTATTTATAAAACACCCATTAAAAGTGTGTAAGAATAAGTATATTTTATGCCATTAAATTCTAGCATAATCACAAAAATTTCATTCATTATAGTAGATCATATTTCTTTTTATCAAAGGATTATAAAAATCTTTATTTCTACTACAAGGATTAATTAATTAATTAGATCCTCAAGTTTATTTTTCCTTAATTGCCTTTAACTCATGTTTAGATTGATAATTAATTAATTTAAATAATTAATTAATTATCTTCTTGTTACTAAATCTATACGATCTCAATAAACTAAATTAAAAATTACATAGCTTTATGGTTCTAGAGCTAACTTCTATTTAACCACTTTCTTAGTTTATTTAGTGGACACATAATTGGTTCAAAGCCTACTAAGCCCAAAACGATCCTAAGACGTTCTATACCTTGTATAGTTAAAACTATGGCCCTAGTGGCTTTTTGGACTAAAAGGCATGTTAGACCTGTGTCTATTATCATAATACTAAGAATCTAGCATGCTAGGTTTTTTTTATTATTATTATAATAGCCATTTTATCGTTCATTTGAAAACTGTAGAGGATTTTCTTTTAAAAATCGATATAACTCAAGGTTTTGAACGAAAATTGCTCTATAAAATAATGCTTGAATTTGATAAAACACAAAATCTCAGGCTTATATAGTTTGTTTAGAGTGCTGTAATTTCATGGTTTGTAGAAAAATAAAACTTTATTGCTACGCAATCTTTGTTTCTAAAAACTAGCACCAAAAGGAACCTTTATTGATTAGTTTTAGAAAGTTACCATGAAACTATAAGTTAAAGACAATTTTTCTTTTAAATTTTTTTTCTTCATGAAAGTTACTTATTTTAAATACATGTTTTTAATAACTTTCATGCTCATTTAAAAGTCTCGGTCACTATTCTTAGCATATTTGTTTTCTGGTTTAAATTTTACAAACTTTACTGTTTAAAAAGTTTTGACTACTTTTACAAATCCCAATTAAAATCTATCTTAGAAATAGATTTTTGCAATAGTTTCTTCATAAAAGCTCTTTATTTTGTTGAGACCTAAAAGTTTTGTGTTTGGCTAAAATTACAGTTTAGCCTCAAAATAGCCTAAAACTTTGAAAAATATGTTTCAACTCATAAATACAATTTTTAGATAGTTTTGGAAAACTGTCTATAACTATATTTTAGATGTAGGTTTTGGGAAAAGTTTCTTCATAAAAGTTGTCTGTCTCATTGAAATATAAAACTTTTATGTTTGATGCAATGTGAAATCCATGACGTAAATAGCCTAAAATAATCAAAACTTTGGCAGCCCTTGTAAAATTGTTTTGGATAGCTTTGAGCTGTTTGAAAAACTATTTTGGAAAGTCTGTAAAACTACTTAGAAATCTTACTTAGAGTCAAAACTGTGTTTTTGCTTAATCATAGAGTTTTGTTCAAAAAGTCAAAAACTAAAAGTTTCGTGTTCGAAAAAGTTTTAAAAACCGACTTTAAGGCTTCCGTTTACGTGTTCAATATTTGTGGAAAAATTTTCACAAATCAAAACTTGCAACAACATAAACCTAATATGCGTCTACTAGCTTTTTTCCAACACACACATAATACCTAACCTAACCAATACATAAATAATTATTACAAACTAATTCCTCACACAATCATCAAATCTCTCATAAAAATGCAAACTTTAACATATTTAAAAAAACAACAAAAATCTTAAAAGGAAATATGAACATGATTTTTTAAGAAAAAAATTGAAGAACCCAAATGTCTTCCATCAAAAAGCCACAAATTTGAATTTTTCAATTGTTCTTCTTTCAATTTCTACCTTAATTATTCTCTTCGAAACATTTACGAACTACATTAGTAGTTTACATATGCACATAAGCTAGAATGTAGGTCATCCAAACACGAAGGAAAAACTTTTCTTGATTTTGTGAACAGTCATCAAAAGTATTAAAGGTTCAATTTTGGGTATACGAGGAAAATTACCCAACCAAAAAAAAAGTCCAATCTAGTAATAATAAGAAGAATTTCTTATAGCAAAAGTAAGGAAAAAGTTTAGGATTCTTACCCTTGATGACGGAACTTGAACTCTTCTTAAAATGACCAAATCTTACTTTGTTTTTCCTTGCTTGCTCACTAAAACACAAACTTTATGCATAAAAATCTAATCTTATTTGCATCAAAGGAAATAAAGAAAAAGATTGAAACTTTATCCCTTAAAAAAATCTATGAACTCCAACTTCCTTCTAGTCCTCCTTTTCTTCTTACTTTGATTGATTTTTGTGATGGATTTGAGATGAAATTTTTGGAGTTCACTTAGAAGAAAACTGGGCCTTAGGGGAGGGGAAAGAAAGAAAATTTTTCTTGGTGGATTCCTTAGTAAAACCGGTTTTGGAGAGTGGATGGAAGAGGAAACATTTTCTTAGAGAGACTTGATCATTCTCATGGATTTGAAAGAGAAAATGAGAAGGAAAAATTTTGAAGAATTCGTCTTAGTGTGGTTGGTTTTGGGAGGGTATTAGAGATAAAATAGAGACAAAAAATGAGGTCTTTTGATGATGCAAGTATTTGTAGACCAAAAGCAAAACTAAAAACTTCACTTAATTGATACTTAACCAAACTCTAAGTAACTTTGATGAAGCTAAAAAAAACTTGCTTAAGGAGCCCAAATTGTGGCACCAATGGCTTATGGGAGGGAGATGTGAGTTTTGTCTAATAAATGCACCAAGGACATGCTTCATATCAAGCTAAATCATGTTCAAATCTCTTTTTTGATCTTATCTCTAAAGATACCCACCAAACATATATATTTTGCACTATCGGGAGATGACTAACTTTACTAATGGGAAAAATTAATATTCGATGGCTTCTTTTCCATTTCTTGAATACATTGAATGCTAAATACAGTATGTATTAAAATTGATATAAGTTTAAATCACGTACCGATTTTTTACTGTGTTTAGTCTTAAAATTAATTCTAGACCTAATAAAATTCTATACTTGACTTTTTTTGCTTCTACACTAGGTAATTAACATAGTTTTTTGACGATGTCAATTTTCCAGACTTGCATGACACCTTCTACCAAATTACTACTCGCGTAACTCTGATTTCAAATTAATTGGCAATTAAGGACTTGTTAAGCGTTAGAGTGTTTTCTTAACACACTACTAACTTCATACTACACTTGGAAATTCTTATAATTAAATTTCTCAAGTCATTTATTGATTGAAATTTCTTCCGCTTTAATTTGCAAAAGAATTTATCAACTAAATTATTAATTCATGAAAGTTAATAATTTTAACTTTAAAATTTGTTATAGAAATTTTGGAATATTATTATTAATTTCGTAAATCCTCCAGTCATATAAATTTTTACATGATATTTCTAGGAAAATCCTTGATTTTAATATATAAATTACACTATTTAATTTTAGGATTTTCTCGGTCATTATAGGACATATGATGTATCCTTGAAGGACATAAAAAATATATCAGAGGGACACATAACATTCCCAGAGGGACATGCACCAAGTTTGTAGCATAAGAACTTTTCACATCTTATGGTGTAAATAAAAATTGAGTCTAAAAAGTGGCATTTATGTAAATTGTTCTTAATTTAATTGGCAGCCTTAAAGAATCTATCCACTAGATAAAGGAAAAGAGAAAGAGAAATTCTCATAAATACCATCTTTTGAAATTTACTTTTTCTAAATGTTATATATGTCTAAAACTTATTATGCTACTAAAAATATTCTCATAAATGCGAGACAAAGAGGAAAAGAGAGCTAAAAGAGTGTTAGAGTTTGTTTATTTGAATTGGTTGGGAAACAAAAGATTCAAACAAGTCATACAAATTATTTTTAAAAAGTAATATGAGTGGTAGTGTGGCACCACCTTTTTAAGTGTGGATTGAATATGTTTTTTAAAAGTGTGGAAAATGTAATTTCTCAAACAAAAAACATAGAAGAAGCCAGTCCAAAATAATAATACAACCCCAAAGAAGAAAAACTAACTAAAAAATGAGAAAAGAAGAAAAAGATCAAAAAAGAAAAATGAAAACAATAGGCTAAGCGAATGACACAGTTTACGACTTTCATAGAAATCAAGGCCTCGCAAAAAACTTTTCCTTGTAAAATTTCAAATGAAAACCCAAGAAAGGAAAAGGGAAAATTGTATGTTTTGACACACTTTTAAAAATTATGTTTATTCATGCCATACTTAAAAAAGCTGTGCCACACTCCTAATCATATTACACATTTGACTTGTGCCGCATTTAAGCATATGTGGCGTTCCTAAAAGTAAGTTTCAAAATATGACGTTTATAAAAGTTTCTTGACGGAAAAAAGAGTGCATGATTTTGCACCAAAGTAGCCCACAAGTCAAGCGGTAAAAAGTTAGGAATTTGTTTTAGGGGAGCGCAGTGAGACCATAATTTAAACAAAAATGGCAATGGACTATGTTTTCTCAAACTTTGTCTTTGTATTTACTTTCAAAGTTAAGAGTTTGAAATATAAGTATACAAAAAGTTAAAATTTAAAGCATAACTAAAATTTTCTTTTTAGAAAAAAAAATTACTTGCAATTCCAAAAATTTTAAGGGGCAAAAGTAGGAATCATCATTGGCTGCAAGGTGTGCTGCCACCCCCTAAGCTCAATGTAACTTCACCTTTGCTCATAACAAAATTGATTCATGCCAAATGTACCTTCATTAGCATAAGTGAAAAAATTACATTCGCAATTTGAATCGTAATTCTCTCTTCAAGCGCAAAATGCAGATATATGCTCATTTCTTTTTAGAATCATCAACCTTTCATAAAAGTTTTGCCAAAAACATTGCAAGTGTCTCTGACACCCTTCCACTAAGATTAAAGCCATCAAAAATTTCAGCACTTCCACCCACTCTTTTCCCTTCTCTTTCGAGTTATTTTCTCCCTCTCTCTATCATTTTCTATTTCACCAAACTAGAGAGAAGTCAGCCCCTATCCAAGTTTAAAGAAAGGCAAAATCACCAATTTAAGACTTCAATCTTCAGTAATCCAAGGTTAGAAACATTGTGACTGATTTAAACTTCCATTTATAAATTTTATCATTAATTTATCTGTTAAAAAATTCATGTTCTTAAGTTTGGATACTAATATTTTGACAAACACCTTTGTTCTTAAAAAATTAAGTAATAAATTGTGTAGATGCATGTGATAATTTAAGTTTGAGCGAGTGTTGTGCACCCTAGATTCGACATTAGAACAAATATATGAATATAATTCTATTTTAAATGCATGCAAACATGGATTGAATACATTTTCCTATTGTTTTTCCTAAATTTTTTTGGAATAAATGAGAGTTGTATTGATCAAGTGGTGAAAAAGAATTGATAACTTATAAAAGTGAGTGTATGAGTTTTTAGAATCTTAAATGTTGTTTGAAATGTCTCTAAAATGGTTTGGAAAGGTTTGGGCTCAATTTGAGTCCGGATGCTCGAAACAGAGTAAAACTGGTTTTCCAATTCCACAACGCGGTGATCAACTGTTGTATGTATACCTCAGTCGACCGCCCAGCTCTAAAGTGGATGTCTTAGCTACGCAAGCCTTCCACACTTGATTTTATATTTCAAATTAATTTTTACCCCTTAATTTGATTAGAAATGATTATAAAATGTGTTTTTAAGTGTGTTTGCATTAAATGATGAAAATATATAGTTTAAAGTGATTAATGGCACACTAAAGACCATGATTTATACATAATTAGTTGTTAGCTTAATTTTAGTGTTTAATACTTAAGTTTACTCTTAGGGTGAACCACTATTTCGTGGAGCAAACATGTAGCAAAACAAACAAAGTTGCGAGAGTGATATGTGACCTAGTTATTTAGGTAGTATTTTACACTCTTTCTCTCATAGCCATGATTTTTAAGTTATCTGGCCTCAAATATGTGTTCTTAAATGTTTTAAGAATTAAGTTTATGATTTAAAGTTATTTTCAAATGTTTTAAAAATATGATTTAAGAAGATATTTGATAAAAAGAGATCAATATATCGGGTTGAGAATTCACAAGTGAGACAATATTTGAAACAATTTTCAAATGCTAACTATGTAAGATTCCTCCGCTGGTTAAGTTTTAAATACATGGTCTTACAAAGTTCAAGTAGTGCAAAAGATGGCCTAGGAAGCAGGTCCTAAAACTTCGTATAGGCCACTTCGGTGCCTTGCAAAAGAGTAACTATTCATCTATGATTTTTTGATATATCATATGAGGCATTTTGGTAAGTTATCATTGTAAAGTTAAATAAAATATCTTCAAGTTGGATGCATTATTTAATAATTCTCCTTTATTTTATTTGATAAGTTCCAAGATTATTTCTATTATAATGTTCTAATATTGTCTTTAACTTATAATCCTACTGAGTCTTTCGGTCATAGTTTTATACTTGTTTTATTTTTTCACCACTCCTCCAAAGAGGATCACAGTACGCTACAAAATAAGGTGTTGCTAGATAGCTCACAAAGTCCGGGAGTTGAATTATCTTAGTTAGTGTTTTTCTTCAAGGCATGTAATAATTTGATTATTCTCATGCACTTTAGTTTGATTATATTGGATTAGGGTTTGAATGTCTACTTATTCTTTATGTTTAACTTATATATGCACTACTATATAGTTCGTGGTACCCAAACAGTACTTTGTGAAAATTAATTCTTGATGTTATTTCAGAAATTCCCACTTTCTCTCAAATATGTTTTTATTTCATTTCATATTAATTTATTTTAAATTATTTTATTTTATTTTGTCTCATTGAGCTTCATATATTATTTAAAATTATTATTTGATTTTCACGAAATTCTTGAGAAACAAAAAGTCTTAATCATCCAAGCTTAAATTTAATCCTAATTATTTATTTTAAATAAATTCCCACTTCACTAACCTGGTTTGAGCACGTAAATAGAATGTGTGTTGAGCATTTTTTTAGGCTGAAGGAAATTCTTCTTTCGTAATTGTTGCCTTTGGTTTTCTAATTAGAGTAGGTTTCCTTATTTGAGTTTAAGTAGATTTTCTCAAGATTTAATTTAGGAAACTTTCTTTGTAGAATTCAGATCTTTTGTGATAAAGACTTCCTTGATTGTGATAAGCAAATCTCTAAAACCCTAGAATGCAAGATTTCACAAAAGATTCTTTAAAGTCCGTTTGGTTCGTTGATTCGAATCATTATTCGAATCATTTTGTTACAGTATTTTCTTTTACAAAAATTTAAATCTTTATTCAAATTTTTTATTCAAATCTATGAACCAAATGGACTTTTAAATATTCTAGGAGGCAATCAACTCCTCTACTCAATTGTTTTCATGTAACATTGGTATATTTGTGTTACGTATATTGGATGTGATAATACAGATATAAATTGTATATAAAATATTTGATGGGACTCTAGTTTCTCTCTAGTTGTCTTCACTTGCCGGATACTTCTATAAACTCCTTGTAGCTGGTGATATTTTGGTTTAGTCGGTTTGAGTCGCCAAATGGATGGTGAAAATTAAGGGACGAAATTTGATCTCAACAAAAAGGGAATTCAATCTTCTTAAAATTATATGTCACCAAACATCTAAATTATATAGCCATCTAATCACCATACTTAAATTCTGAGGAAAATTAGAGTAAATGACCTGCCAATGATTGCCTAACAAAAAAAATGGCCAGATTTATTCAATCAATATGAGAGTTAGTGACTAATTTTAGTTAGTAAAAATAAAACTTATCAAAAACAACTATTTTCAGCTATCACATTTTAACCCCAGAAAAACCAACCTGTTCTCCCAATATCCTTATAAATAATATATGCAGACACCACACACACATATTGTTGGAATTAAAATATGAAACGCAGCGGAAGAGGCGGATCATTGACAAACAAAATTTTTTTAAAAACTTTGTTCATCGGGATAGATATATAATTTTAATTAATAATAGAAAGCTTTAGGAATTTTACAAACCTTTTGAAGACTACCAAGGTATCCTAACTTTCCTCTTTGACACCACGATCTTCCAATCCAAGCCTCCACATCAATGGAAAGACGAGTGGGCATCAAACTGCAAGAATGAATTTTCCTCACACTTTTCTGAATCTGCTATATACTCAACACATGAGATAACAGACCTTTTTTTTCAGAGAAGAACTCTCAGTTTTTCTCTGTGAGTATTTTGCAAAGGTTATGTCAATGAAAAAAACTCTTGAACTAATTGTTATCTCTCCCTATTTATATATGATCAATTAGTTATTTTTTCAATTGACTTTTCAATATGAAAATAATCATCATAACAAACATATGGGGAAATGATATATTTTACAAGGTTATAATCTTTTAACTTTCCCTTTCCTTCCTTTTTTCTTTCTCCTTTTTTTTTTCTTTTTTTTCTCGAATGAATCACGTAGGTGATTCTTTCTATATATATATATATAT
>CAMOHE010036040.1:0-10902 GCA_946598075.1 Artocarpus hirsutus
GATCCAATACATCATTTCTCAAATATGTATCTATGAGTTGACTTAGTATCTCATACACATGATTAGTAAAACAAAATCATCAGTCAAACTTCATACTAGTCTTCATTCATTATTATCCCAATAATAATGACCGAATAGGGATAATTTAGAATATAATTCAATTTTCACCTAAGAGTTTTACTATTAAGTCACATACTTGATGACCTTAGGCAGAATTAACTATTCATAGAATTTGAATCAAAAACAATAATGAAAATGCCTCTTTATTAATAAAATGCAAATGTAATAAAGCTAAAATATGGTCATTATATAATTGGCCTAGGGCACATCACTAACAGTGGAGTGATCTGATGGAACTACAACTGTGAAATTTGCTGAGGTGGAGCTAAAGTCTGAGTCTGGAACTGATGACCGCACCCTCTCTAGTTTGAGGTCCTTGCTGAGCATTCCTTATTGGGCAGTTCCCCTTGATGTGTCCTAGTTGTTGGCATAAGTGACAATGGAAGTTATAAGGGTTGCTGCGCCCACAACTTGATGAACTGCTACTTCCATTGTTAGTGTTGCCTTGCTGATTTCTTCCTTGAGCTTGACAGTTGTTATTACCCCTCTTGTGGCTCCTTTGAGATCCTCTAGAAGTCCTCGCCTGGTTCTCATAATAGGTGTTATAATCGCACTCCACTGACAAGGCTGATGATACCAATTCACCATAATTTTGAATCCTCAAAGCCACCAATTGCCATCGAATGGGTCCCTAAAGTCCTTCTTGAAACTTAATACACTTTTCTTGCTTAGACGCCACTGCAGATGGAGCAAATCTAACCAATTCGGTGAACTTTGCCTCATACTCCCAAACCATCATATCAACCTGTCCTAATTTGTAAAATTCAGCAATCTTCTGGTCCCTGTATCCATGTGGTAAATGATGCTTGTGTAATAACTGCTTAAACCTGTCCCAATTAATAATCCTATTGTTCTCCATGCGTTTTGCCTATTTCCACCAACCCTTTTAATTTATATGCTGTAAATTCCACTCTATTTTGCTAGTACATCGAGGGTATCCAAGTGCTTCACCACTGAGTCTAACCAATATTTAGTTGCCTATGGATCCCTATTTCCATCAAAAGTTAGGATAGATACATGTTAGAATTCCCTAAAGTACTCATGCCGGTGACTTGCCTTAGAATCTTCAAGCCTAGCCCTCACTGCCATTTGCCGAAAAGCAACAAACATCACCCCCCTCATGCCCTCATCATTTGTAGGGTTCACGTCAGTAGCAGCCAAACGACATCTAGATGTCATTCTCTCAATTCTAAAAGCAAAATTGGATTGTTATTAGTTTTTCAATGTCATACCTATGTATGCGTTGTTCTCCAGGTTCATAACCTAAGGCTCTAATAACATTCTATCACGTACACCAAACCACGCAATAACGTGGCAAATTAATTAGATTAATTAAACCAACTTTTAAAAAAGATTACCAATTAAATAATTCAAGTTATTTTAAAGGCATTACAATTTAAGACCTTTTGAAGTAATTATAATTAAGTTAAAGCAAATAAAATGAAATAGAAATATAAAGCCTACTAAATACTAATCGGTCCTCACTAGATCAACATAAGTGCATACACATAATATTAACAATAATAAAATATGGCCGCAGTCCAATACGATAGAAATAAGGATTAAAATATTACATGCCATGATTTAATTAAACAAAAATCTAAACAAAATCTTTATAGCTCCCGTGCTCGACCAAAAGTGTCCCAATCGGCCCTAAGCTAAAGTCCACCTAAAGGGAGGAGAATTTTAAAACAATAAAAATGTGAGCGAATTACTCAGTAGGACTAAGTTTTAGAATACATTAATTTGAATGTAAAAATTTAGCATTAACACATGAATTATAAAAACATAGTAAATAAATAAAATTCTTTCTTACCAAATTAGTCTATTATTCATCTAAAGTTAAGATCATTATCGTTATCTTAGGCAAACCATTAATAATACCACCATAGTGGCCCAATTAGGTTTTGGGACCTGCCCCCAAGGTCGTTCTCTACACGACCTGATCTTTGAATATAGCATTATGCCTTATATGTGTATCCTTATTCAAGTCTCATATTACTGGGTATTCTTATTTACATTCATTATTCTGTTTATTATGATCATTTCATCATTCAATCGATAATGAAAAACAACTAATAAATTCTTCTCGATCATTTCTCAAAATCATTTTGAAAGGAAACACTTTATGGCTAAAATCCCTTTTAAAACATGGTTACCAAAGAAAAAGGTTTGGAGTCCTACCTTGATATCAATACAAAAACTCAAACACTATAGTCCCGACCTGCTATACATTAGCTAAAAGTAAACTAAGTTTATCAATATCCACCTTAGAGTATTCTACATTACTATGCTATTTCATGGTGTCTAGTATGCCTTTAACATTCACAAAACCATATCACAAGGCCAAAGTCTTTATCTAGATTTTAAAAAGTGAAAACGGGTGAACAACAACAAATTTTATAAAGCCTAGTCGGCTTGTTGAACTTCTTGGACCGACTTGCCGAACTTCCACAGTTTGACCTATTGATTGTACAAGACCAACCTGCTGAGCTGCTCCAAGTTTGGCCTACTGACAAGATGAGTCTGGCATGCCGAACTCATGAATTTGGCTTGCCGATGCTCATGATCGGCCTACGGAACTGGCAAAAATCTAGAATTCTAGATTTTTGAGTCTCAACTTCCCTAAGCTCAAAATCTCATTTCCAACATGTTTTTTAGTTCCTAGAGCATACATAATGTTCATAAATGATAGAAAAACACATTGAAATGCATTTAAACACTTTCAAACAGGTTTTCCATAGAGATTTTTAATTAAATCAAAAAATGAGGAAGAAGGGAAAAACTTGATTTAGCTCGATTTTTGTTCAATCAAGCCTAGATTCATGATGATTTTAGTTCCATTGACTTAGATTGAAGGGTTTCTAAGCTAAAGAAACTCAAATTTCAACATACAAAGGGAATTTAAAGATTTGGCAAAAAGTTTGAAATTTTGAAAATAAAATTAAACTAATCTCAAATTTTAGCTTTGAATCGAGTTTGGGGTAGCTCAAACATGTTCCTTGACTTCCAATCCAACTGAGAATCAAAGTTTGAACTCAAGATTTTCAGATAAAAAATGAGAGAGAGAGAGAGAGAGAAAGAGAGAGAGACAATGAGGAAGAGGGCAAGAGAGAGAGTATAAGAGAACGAGAGGGAAAGAGGGAGAGTGAAGAAATAAATAGAGCTAGGACATGACGATTTTTCTTAGGTAAAACCATGTCCCGCACATGGTTTTCCAAAAAGGGGACATATCAGGTATTTGACAAATTGTTTTGTTTCAAAGTTCAAAATAACAAATAAAAATAATGAAAAATGAAATTAATTGGAAAATAACACCAAATAATTTAAGTTAAGTTCAAATTACAATTAGACATACTAATTCACTATTTATACACTAATCATGCTTAATTAAATTTTTGGGTGTTAAAATACGGCGTCTTTTTCCTACATATTGATGACTTATGTTAAATTATTACATTGGCTAAAATTTGAGTTAATTGAACTTAATAATTCATTGTTGTTTATCAGTTGAATTAACTTTGTGAATTAATTTAAGATAAACATGTTGAATTATTTAGATATTGTTTTATTTTCTATGGAATTATCAACATATGACTGTTTTAATCAAATAACTTCTTAATTAGATTATTTGAATTAAAACTAAGGCTCCATCTTAGATGCTTAAGTGGAAAATAAGATATTCTTAGGGATCAAGATTATGGTAAGTTTGGCAGGTTGGTGGGAAACTTTGGCCTGTCGATGGAGTAAGTTTAGTAGGCTGATCTCCCAAATTGACTTGCCGATCATGCAATAATTTGTATACACATTTTGACATGTTTTTTGTCAAAAGTTGATCCAAACTCAAATTTTGAGGCCTTATTTGATAATGGTTAACCCCAAGTCCAACCTCTATAAATGGGGAGTGAGTTTCTTATCTATTCAGATCATTTGAGAAGCATAGAGTGAGTACTCTAGTGAGAGAAACTCTAAAACTCCCTGAGAACTATTATTCAACATCAAGAACCTTAGCTCTAGGTCTTCTTAAGTGGTTGGAAGGAGAGTTATCGGAGCACAACCTATACGACATGCGACCATCCGCACTCTAATTTTGGATAAAGAATAGTCAAAAGCGCCAGTTGGTTGAGGTTTTTTTGGAACATTGTTCTTTACACGAATTCGAGCCACTTCAGTATACAAAAAAGTTAGTAAGATTTGTCATTAATTTGTGTATTTAGCATGTCAAACATGTGTTTTGGAAAATACTCTGATTTAACATTTTTAAAATTTTGTTGCATACTTGTTTTCCAACAATTAGTATTAGAGCCTAGTTTTTATGTTGATTTTCGAGTTTATGATCATGCTATATACATAAATTATGTTATCTTATTCTCTCTGATGCTTAAGTTTAATTTTTTAGAGAGTTGGCACTCTAACGTTTCTATAAAATTAAATGTTGTCATGAGATTATATGGTGAATGTTTATTAATTAATTATGGTTGATTAAATTTATATTTAATTAATTTGTGCCGGTTATAGTTCCTTAAGGTTAGAATGTGAATCTAGGTTTTTCATGTAATTAGATAGCGATTTATCATCACCGTCTAAGAATTATTATTTTATTTAATTTTTTTAATTTGTAAAATTTTGTAATTAAATAATCATTTGAAGTGAAGACGAATCTAGAAGATGAAGATGATAAGAGTTCCATTAATGTTTTTCTATGTTTATAAATTTTTATGTTTTTGAATTGTTAAAAATAAGATTAAAAAAACTGCTTAAAAACTGTCTTTTGGAAAAACATTGGTTTAACTTGGTTGGCAGGCCGAATCCCTTGAACAGTAGGCTGATGGCCGCAGACTAGCAGGCTGAACTTCCAATTCATTAGGCTAACAATAGGGTAGAACATTTTTTTTAAAAAAAAAAGGTTTTTGGTACAATTTTTAATTTTTTTTGAGACAGTTCTAAGGAGTTTGAAATTTTATGATGACCAGAAAAATAAACCATTGATCTATGAGAGATTAAAGAATTTAAGATAGATGCTACATGAAGAAAGATATAACTTAAAGATACAAGATAAAGAATTGATAATATGTTTCGATTGATCTTTTGTAATCTTTATTTTCTTTTCTCTAAGATGGGACCATCATGTTATGGCTGTTTATTTATTATTTTGCTCATGGCTTTGCATGTTGCTTTACTTGTCTATATTGTAATATGATTTGCTATATGTTGACAATATGTCATGTAGAATAGGGAGTGCCGCTTATTAAAAATTGTTCATGCATGTTAACATAAAACCTTGACTTTTGAAATAATAAGTGCAAGAATGTTTTTGAAGAGAGGACCTATGGTCTCCATGGTTGATCCATAGGTAGCTTATGGTGGTTCTGACCCCTAGGAAGGGATTTCATCATGTATCGAATTGGAGCTCCAAAGGGATAATTTATTTTAGCATGCTTTGTCATTGTAAACCCTCGGTGGCAATTATAAATTATGGATAAAATAGTTGAAGCAATAGTTATACGCTTAAGATTAATTTTGTTATTAACCTCCCCTAGGAGCTCTGTTAATGAAATTAATGGCTAAAAAAATTATTATTAATATATGCTAGATCAGATAGGTCTTGGATGACATATATTAATTGGAGGGGATTCGTATTCCTAATTGAATTTGGCAAGTCTTCCCTAAGTGGCTTGTTGGATTTTGAGTTGGGAATTATCGTTGTAAGGTTGTGATATTTTCAAGGTTTTGACATAAACACTATTATATGTTTACTTGTTTGTGTTATCTTACTAAACTATTGTGGAATGTTTACTTATATTTGGTATATGAATCTTTATTGTTGATTAAAAATGTCTAAAAATGCTTTATGACCAATACTCAATAAGAACATGTTAACTGGCGAGAATTATAATGATTAGCAATGGAACCTAAATATCGTCCTATCATTTGAAAAACTAAAATTTGTGCTGACAACACTGTGTCCTCTCGAACCTACTAGGGATTCCACTAATGAGCAAATCTAAGCGTATGATCGCTAGAAAGATGCTAATGATCATGCTCTCTGTTATGTTATGGCTAACATGAATGATGTGCTATAGGCTCAACATGAAGAGTATGAGGCTGTAAAACAGATCTTGGATAATCTTGAAGACATGTTTGGAGACCAAGCCTTAAAAGGTAAATATAAACTAAAGATATATCTAAGTTGCCCTAGTATATGTGCTGTGAATTTATATAGCAATTCCAAAGAAAGTCCTTTAAACAGCAAAAGGCTTTTTGAAAACTCTTAAACTACAAACAAAGGCCGAGAACTCCTATGAAGGAGCATATAATGTTGGTCATAGGTTACCTTGTTGAGGCTCAAACCCATGGGGCTGAATCGATGTTGAGTCACAAATGACAATGGTCTTTAAGACTCTATCAAAGGAGTTCATCCCATTTAGAGTTTCATACAACTTGAACAATAGACCTAATGTGACCTTGACTCAATTGATGAAGCAGCTATAGGAGTTTGTAAATTTGATAAGGGAAACTCTTGCTGGTGGTGAGGCAAACTTGGCGGCTACATCTGGTTTCAATCCTACCCTGGAGAATGGAAAGAAGCAGAGGGCTAAGAACAGGAAATCTTTTATTTTGACGAATGATAAGAATAAGAAGAAGAAAAAGAAGAACCCAAAAAAGCTAAAATACTTTTTCTATGGGTGAGTTGAGCACATCAAGAAGAATTGCAAGGACTTCCTTTCTCAAGGAGGTAAGTGTGAAATTTTGGTTATTGAAACTTGTTTAGTTAAGGAATCAAATGACACTTAGATCATAGATTCTAGAGCAACTAATCATGTTTGCATTTCTCTACAAGGGTTCAAGGAAACAAGAAGTTTGCTACATGAGGACTTCACATTACTAATGCATGATAGATCCTTGGCGTTGGCTAAAGCAATGGAAGACGTCCATCTTTACTTTGATAATTATAGGATTTTAATTTTGAAAGATTGTTTTTATGTTCCTAGACTTGAAAGAAATTTAATATCTATAGATTGTTTATTTAAAGACTCTTATTAAGTATCTTTTAATAATAAAGTGGTGATTCATAAAAACAAATCTTTTATCTATGATGTATGTATGCAAAACAATTTTTGTTTTATCAAACCTAAGATGGACATATTGCTTAACACTAGGTTAATGATAATAACTCCAAAAGACTTAAAACTTCTCACTCTAATAAGACTTATCTTTAGCATTTATGATTAGGACCTTTAAGTCACTTAGAGGTGGAATCTATACTACAATGTGAATCTTGTTTGGAGGGCAAAATGACCAAAAGACCATTTGGGTCTAAGGGCAATAAGGCTGAAGGGGTTCTAGAACTTGTGCATAGTGATGTTTATAGTCCTATGAACATCAGGGCATGTAGAGGCGATGAGTAGTTCGTTATTTTTATTGATGATTACTCAAGATATGGGTATGTGTACCTAATGCATTAGAAAAGCAAAACTTCTAACAAATTCAGGGAGTTTTGGACTGAAGTAGAAAAGCAATTAGGTAAACCCGTAAAGGCATTTTGTTTCGATCGAGGTGGTGAATACCTCTTCGATGGGTTTTGGGGACACTTATTAGAGAATGGGATCTTATCTCATTTGACTGCTCTAGGCACTTTGTAGTAGAATGATGTAGCTGAGAGAAATAATAGGACTTTATTGGACATGGTTAGATCCATGATGAGTTTTTCAACATTACTCTTATCCTGTTGGGGATATGCATTACAAGCTGCATGTTATCTTTTGAACAATGTGCCTTCAAAATCGATTTTTAAAAGTCCTCATGAGTTATGGACGGCTAGGAAGATGTCCTTAAACCATATTCGTATATGGGGATGTCTAGGTCATGTCTTGTATAAGGAAGCAAACAAGTTGGAAGCAGGTTTGAAAATTTATGGGTTTGTAGGATATCCAAAAGGGACTAAAGGGGGTTATTTCTATAACTCAAAAGAAAATAAATTTGTGGTTTCAACAAATGTAATATTCCTTAAGAAAATTTATGTAAACGACTTAAGCCTCTAAGTAAGGTGGTACTTAAGGAGTTGGCAAGTGATTCAATCACTTTGGGGGTTTTTGTTGAAACCAATCCAATCAACATAGAAAAATTGACTAAACAGCAACCTAAGGGGCTTTGGCATAGTGGAAGGATCAGGCGTCAACTCAAGAGGTACATGTTCAATGGTAAAGCCTACTTGGCTGAACCGGTTGAGCATAACAGGAATCTTTACACTTATGCAGAGGCTGCAGAGCATGTTGATTTAGAGCTTTAGACAGAAGCCATGAATAGTGAGATAAAGTCTATGGAGAATAATCGAGTCTAGAAACTTGTAGATCTTCTTGAAGGGATAAAACCCATAGGGTGTAAGTGGACCTATAAGAGAAAGAAAGGAGCAAATGGGAAATTCGAAACCTATAAGGCTAGACTAGTAACTAAGGGATACACGCCAAAAGAAGGAATCAATTACAAGGGACCTTTTCGCCTATGGCCATGCTTAAGTCCATTTGTATTTTCTTATCCATTACTGTCACTCTCGACTATGAGATTTGACAAATGGATGTCAAGACAGCCTTTCTGAATGGCTATCTTGATGAGTCCATATATATAATGCAACCAGAAGGGTTCAAGGCTAAGGGTCATGAGGGTAAGATCTGTAAGCTGCTAAAGTTAATTTATGGACTTAAGCAGGCTTCCCATTCTTGGAACATAAGATTTGATCAGGTGATCAAGACTTATGAGTTCACACAAAATGTGGATAAACAATGTGTTTACAAACAAATTAAGGATAGGAAGGTGGTTTTTTTGTTGCTCTACGTACATGACATTCTATTAATTGGAAATGACATTAAGGCATTATCATCAGTCAAATTATGGTTGACCAGCAGTTTGACATGAAAGACTTAGGTAAAGCTAATTATGTTCTTGATACCTAGATCTTTTGTGATAGGAAGAATAAAATGATAGCTTTATCCCAAGCTGCATACATAGATAAAATTCTAAAAAAGTATGCAATCTAGAATTCCAAGAAAGGTAGGCAAATATCTAAGTCTAGAATTACTCTTTCTAAGAAAGACTCACCAACGTCTGATGAAAAAAGAAAATACATAAAAAAGGTGCCTTATGTTTCGGTAGTGGGTAGTCTCATGTACGCTATGCTTTGCACATTACTAGACATTTGTTATGTGGTCGGGATAGTAAGTCGATTTTAGTTGAATCTAGGACTAAAACACTGGGTTATAGTCAAGCATATTTTGAAGTACCTGAGAAGGATTCGAGGGTACATACTTATGTATTCTAGCGAGGATCTAACACCTCTTGGATAGACTGATTTGTATTTTCAATCCTATCTAGATTTGAGAAGATCAACTTT
The DNA here is from genome assembly GCA_946598075.1 of Artocarpus hirsutus. NCBI lineage: Eukaryota > Viridiplantae > Streptophyta > Magnoliopsida > Rosales > Moraceae > Artocarpus > Artocarpus hirsutus. The sequence continues at coordinate 9,509 of CAMOHE010036040.1, forward strand.
GAGTCCTATATTTGCTCTAGGTGGCAGTGTCATTGTTTGGAGAAGTGTCAAGATTGTACTTTGGATTCAATTATAGAGGCTGAGTATGTTGCAGCTAGTGATACTTAGAAAGAAGTAGAGTGGCTGTGCCAGTTCGTTGAGGATCTTGAGGTAGTTCTTGGTAAGGATAAGGTACTATTGCTGCATTGTGAAAACACTGTAGTGATAGCTAATGCTAAGAAACAAAGGTTTCACAAGAAGAGTAAGTATCATTGAATGTATCATGTGATAAAAGACTTCATTGAGGCTGGGCATGTTGCAGACACTAACTAAAGTATCATTGATCCTTTAACAAAGACACTAACTACGAGAGTTTTTAAGAAGCATATGAAGGCTATGGGGATATGAGATATGTCATATTTACTCAGTTAGTGTAAATGGGAGATTGTTAGACATAGTGCCCTAAGGAGTAAAATGTGATAATATATTTTCAAACACATTTTATCAATAAAGAGTTTATTTATTATTTATATACCAAATTGTTAGACATGTCTGCCCTAAGGAGTAAAAATGTAATGAGTTTTTTAAAGACATTTTTATCAATAAAGAATTCATTTATTATTTATATACCAAATCTTGTCCTCTTTACGTTCATATTTGTTGAATGTATGATAAGGAAAAAATAGTCTAAGACTATCGGTCTAAACCTTTAAGAATTGAGCATATGATGGATAGATTATGCGGAAGACATGATTCTTAAGGTGACGGTCTAAATTATAAGATCCGCAATCGAAGGAATAAAGTTGGACGCTTTATTCATGTAAAGATTGTTATGTTGACTATATCCCTATTGGGAGATGGTTTGTCTTGACCATCGGAGGTGGACTCCGTGAATAGAAACATTGGCATGTTGTCAGAGGTGACAATATGTTGGATCGGGACAAAAAGTGAATTGATTTGGATTAATAATTCTGTCTTGGCAAATCGATTCACTTTAGACAATCATTTGTATTGTATCTTAATCCTGAGACGAATAGTGGGCACGTTGTATTGACTTGTGTCTTTTGATGTGCCAAAGGGTGACACCCACATCTTAATAGTGGTATGCATGCCGGTACGTCGGAGGCATGACTCTTGAGGACGTAGACCTGTTATTCATAGATATGGAATCCATAGCTCCTCTTTAGGAGTAGTGATATCTTCTTATATACGTTATCCTGTAATTGAAAAATTGGAGCGCTCAACCATTTAGATACATAGGTGTAACCGAATGGTATACTATCTTTGGATGGTAAGTTTTCCAATGGTGAGATAATGGAATGTAAGATAAAAATAATCAGAAAGGTAAGACAGAACTTGTCCTTAAGCCGATTATGGAAAATCCTATAGGGATACGATACACTATGATATGTCAT
>CAMOHE010036042.1:0-13549 GCA_946598075.1 Artocarpus hirsutus
ACCGGTGATAAGTTCGCGGTTGGCATGCATCTTTTTCCCATTCCAGCTCGAGTATGATATCATAACGGTCGAAACACCCTTGATGATAGAGTTGTAGTAACCCGCCATGTGAATGCCGAGCAATCCATGTCTGTTGATCACGGTGTTGTTCTCGTTGATGCCCTTGGTTGTTCCACCGTCGCCCACATAGTGCTTTGCACAAGCTGCAACCTTTTTGCTGTGGATTCAAATGGTGTAATAGTAAGTACTAACAAGGCACTTGAGTAAAATTTAACCGCCAGGAATGTGAGCATTACAAGCTTGATAAACTTTTCATAACAAAAAGTGATCAACACTAACCAAATCATGCTTTGTATTGTGGTGCTTCATCTCCTAGTTATGAAATGTTTTTAACAAAGTCAGATAGAATAATAAAGCGGGCCAATAACCGTACGCGTGATGATATGTATATCATGAGAGATAAACCTATTAGGCTTTTCGCAAACTCAGTTTCAACTAATTAGTTCTAACTCAAACAATGTAAAACTCTCATATGCTATAATAAACATCCTATACATAGGCACTGTTTTATTTTTTTTTATTTTTATTTTTTTTGCTGTGGAACCTACTTAGGCACATATATCCATAGTTGTCATTCCTCACTTGTACATGTTAGTCCACTGATTAAGTGTGCTTACCTAGTCGTAAACCTTCAACAATTTTCTTATATTGTCTTATCTGCAACCGTGACATTGCTTTGAAAATTATATCATGTCACACTTAAAAAGAATATATGTCTATTTATTTCAAAAAAATAAAGTTTAAAAATATTTAGGTCCTGCTACTCGAACTTTTTCAAATAATTAGTTTTATTTGTTTAAATGTTTTCTTTCTACCCAATTCAAATAGAGAAAATCCAACACGCTTTCAACTCTCTCCTCATCTTCTTTATCATCTATGGGTCTTTTTCAATGGCATAATTAGTAAGTTTTGAACGATGATGTATTTATAAAAGTTAGTAGTACCAGCGAGCAAAAGCGCGCATGAATGAGAATGACAATGGGACGGGGTGGGCCAAAGAACATTATTTGTTCACGCCCTTTATGCAAAACACATGATCTGTCCCTTATCTGACACCTCACCGTCTCCAAATTCCTAATTCAACGCAACTTTTATATTTTTCTTAATTTGTTCTTTTACGTTTGTTTAGTGGCCCTCCTATAGCGTACTATAGTAGAGCAAGTTGAGGGCGCGTTTTGGACCAACCACCGGTCCACTTTACTCTTTTTTTAGCTTGGGACCACATCGACACATTAAACGTGAAGGCTACCTTATGTTAACAAGATTCCAGTCAACAATAACAACTGGCACTGCTATTGTAAACTCAAACGGACCACAAGTAAATCCTGTATTTTCAAAGAGATAAATAGGGAAGAAAAAAAGAAAAAAAAAAGAGAGTAAGCTTTCATCGTACCATTTCCTACAAGGTTCCACGGGCTTTACGAGGCAATGAAAAATGGGATTGGCTTCTAAATGGCGTTTGGAGGGCTAAACAAAAGAAAATGAAAACGAAAACTAAAAAATGCTGAAGTTGAAAAGGCTAAGAATTTGTTTTCGCTTTTTGTTTTCATCCTTATTTTTAGAAATGTATTCAAACATAATTTTACTCTTTTTTTCTCGAATCCCAATCCATCTCACTAACAACACTATCAAACACAATTTCCAAAAGAGAATGAATCACAATTCCAAAAAATATTCTCTGATATTTCTATTTTCATCCCAAAACAAAGACAAAACTTTTGATGGAACATGTGTTTTAGTTTTATAGGTACGTCTTATCATTCTAATCATCAGAGTATCGAACTAGTTTTACATTACTTGTTACCAATTGTGATATGCTCTGTCGTATGGCAAATTAAACCGTTAAAAGTTGATTAAATGTTTAAAATAACATGACTTATTGGTAGGGCTATTATACATATTTTGACATAAAAGCATCTAAAAATATGGCTATTTTCTAAATACTATCAAATAAGAAAGTTCACGTAAACTGCTAACGTATTAAGCATCAAAGAATGAAAATCCAAGAATTAAACGCCCAGAGTACCTTCCTCTTTTATTTCTCTCTCTCCAAGAAGAGTACCTTCCTTTTCTCACGCTCAAAGAACTAGAATTTCATATTTTCTTTTAATATGAGTTCAACAAAGATTTTACCCTGTGAGATCTAGACGTACTTCACATTGTATGTTGGTAGCCAAACTAGGGTAAAAAGAAAAACGTTTTTCCTGTTTTCTTAAATGTCACAAAAAATAAAAATGAATAAAGCCGGATCTATATAAGAATAATTCTATGTAAAACTTGTGATGTTCTAGAGTTTCCCATCTTCTTTTAGCATGATTCAAGACAGATTATATAATATGTGAGTTCTAGAGCTACTTCACATTGTCACATTTTGATAGTCAGAGTTTGAGAGGTTTTTATTGTTCTTACTTTCCAGCAACATATGGAACACCCTTCCGAGAGTTGGCAGGTATTTCTCCTTGTAATCCAGATACAATCTGTGTCATTGCTCTAACAATTTTGGGGTCTTCGCTGTAACTTTCGAAACATCGGCCCCATCTCGGATCCCTACAGACCTGCACACATGGCTTAAGTCAGAGGAATTGCTACTTTAACATTAGTTAATTTTGAGGATGATCGAATTTTCGATTGAGGATTACCGCTATGCAAGGTGCGAAAACGTATTGGATGCCGGTAGCTCTAACTTCAAGCGCAGTTGCAGCTCCAATCCTCTTAACAAGTTCAGGGTCCCTGGTTGTTGACAGACAAAAAGTTTAGCATACATTTTTTCTTCTTCCTGTTAGTATTATTTATTCAGCTAATTAGTGGCCCCCTGCATTTTCCCAAAAGTTAGCCATTAATCCATTGGACTTTTTGCAAAAGCCTTGAAAGAACCATAATTTGATCTCTCCTAAAATTCTTTTTAGCATAAACATGTCGAAGAAAAGCAAACAAGGTAATGAAAATTGGCAAATATAGAAAAATAAATGATTTATCATCACTTGCCTGGTAGCACCTAGCCCAACATTGTGTGGGAAAATTGTCGCTTTGTAGACGTTGTTGTGTCCATGAACAGCATCAATTCCATAAATCATCGGAATCCCAAGACGCGTCGATAAAGATCCCTTCTGAAAATCATTCACCATATCAACCCAAGTCTCCGGTGAAGCCTCCTTTGCCGGAACACTTCCTCCTCCACTAAGTACACTGCCTGCAATGGACAGAATTCAATTTGGCACCTTTAATTTTCCTGATGAAGAATGCGTGACACTGAGAACTTACCAATGAGATACTTCTTCATGACCTCGGATGAAGCAACACTGCGGTCAATCTGAACCATTTGGCCAATCTTCTCCTCCAATGTCATCCGACCCATTAGGTCCCTTATTCGAACATTTAGCGGCTGTTTCGGATCTTTGTACTTATAATTGTGCTCCGCAGATTCTGTCGTGGCTGCCCAGAAAATCATCAGCAGAAATCCCACCAAGAAGATGGCACTCCTTGCCATTTTCGTCTTCTTTTTCTTTTTCTGAATCAAAAACATCAAGGTGAGCACTCATTGGAAAAAGCCAGTTCAGTAAAGTTCCCATGTAAGAACTATTTGTGCTGATTTTGAGTCCAGTGTTAACATATGAATATACATTTTTACGAGAGATTAAAACCAGCAATGTAAAGAAATCTACCCTTATGCAAAAACAACCAATACAACATGAACTAATTTAGATTTTAGTGAGCATTTTGATCTCTAGAGATGAGAAGATTTCAAGCCCCACAAAAGGCACATCAAGCCATTAACCAAAAAAAAAAGCCGTATTTATATGTTGATGCTGGACTCGACAGAATCTGACACATAAAAGCATCAAGGAAGTTAAAAGAGCAATAGCAGAAAGTAGAGCGTGCATAAAACTTACTGAAACGGGCAAGAATAAGAACCGAAGGACACAAGAGTCGAAATTGCTTCTCCTCCAAACAAAGGAAAAGAAAAGAAAAGAAAAGAAGAGAGACAAGAAAGAGAATTTTCCTCAGCAAATGAAATGTGCGGAAAGTTGCAATTGGAATAAAAACTCAAGGGTGAGAAGTGGAATTTATAGAGATTTGTCCCTTGGAATTTAAGCTCTGACTGTTCTCCACATTTCATGCTAAAAATCAGACACGGATGTAAAAATATATTTTAGCGAGAAAATATTTTCAGCCAAAATCTTTTTGTAATAAATTCAGATAAAAAGCTTATAATAATATAGAAATTTGATATTGCTAATTTTTGAACCTTTCCTGTAAAATAACCAAACAAAAGAATTGTATTATTCCATCTCAATTTTTCCCCCTTTTTTTTTTTTTTTTTTTGTGATTTTATCATTTCACTTCAAGTAGGATTTGAAAAATAAGTCAAAATTTAGTTGTAACAAATTAAGAAACATATTTAGAAAGAGAAAATAGTTCTATACTAGAATTTTAGAAAGAGAGAGAAGTTACCATTCAAGTGAAGCTAATATTTATTGATAAATCTTTCATTTATTGAGCAAATATCATATTTATTGAATATTATATTTATTTAGTAAATTTAATATGTACTAATTAAACTAATTCATAAATCATATGTGGAATTTGAGAGTACATAAGCCTTTTGTTAAGCAAAGTTTCTTAAAATTATCTCAGTCTACCAGTTATCTTGGAGGCGACAAAGGGAAGTAGAGAAAGAGAAGAAGAGAGAGAAGAGGAGAGAGAAGGGTTGAGAGAAATAGAGAGTAAAAAAGTAAAATCAATTCTTTTTTTTTTTATATATATATATTCAAACGATAATGATATTCGGTCAAGAGCCACCAAAAGAGGCAAAAATACATGACAAATCTAGAGCCACAAAATTGGGTGCCAGTTGCACGATTAGTTACTATAAACGCACCTTTAACCCAAAATCAGAGGGATCTCCTCCAATAAATGAAATAATAACAGAATTCAGCTATACAGAAATGACTCAAGAGGTGACATATTCTAGTCCCAAAATAGAGACGAGAGCATAGGAAAAACGGTAACGTATAGATCTCAAGCGCTATCATCAATGTGCAGCTTCGCTACACACTCCAGTCCACCTTCCTCGTCTCCCTTTCGCGACCTAGTTCCCGTAATTTTAACAAAATCGAGTAGAAGAATGACTTTTTCTTCCCCTTGAACAGCTCCATTCTGGTGATTGCCCACCCTTTCAACGACAAGAACTTGATGCCGTTGACCTCTGCAATCTTCTCAAAGAATTTTGGAGGCCAACAGCCTAATTAGACATCAGACCACTGACCCCAAAATGCACCCTCTTCCTGTTTTTGCAGTGCCTCTTCCTTTTTCTTTTTTTTTCTTTTTTCTCTCTTTCTCTTTTTTCTTCGTTATGGGTGACACAAAGACTGTAAAATCAACTCTTAATTGGCCAATTATTTAACCGTGTTCGTAAACTTGCTGTTCATTTTTATATGTCAGTCCTGTCTATTACAACTTCCTTTTTTTTTTTTAATTATTTGAAATTGGGGAATACGAAAATTCTTTGTTTCTTTTTCTTATTTTGATAAAGGAATGTAAAAGTTAGCTTACTGGACGGAACATGGACTGGCATTCTTAGATCTAGTGCCCAACTCTTACTATAATTAATTCGTGTTAAAATAATCTAAAATGTTTTAATGAAAAACATTTGGAGAATTTAATATTGGGGCTTATGGCATGTGCATGTTAATGTTGATGTTGATGTTGTTATTATTATTATTATTATTTATTTTGAAGGGACTTTTTCACTTTTTATTAAAATAGGGTATAGTTTTATCGTTAAATTATACCGAGCATAAATATTTTTATGTATTATATATTATATTCTGTTAAAAGTTATGTATAGAATAAAAAAAATAAAAAACTAACATAATCTAATGTAAATATAGAGCTCTACATGAAAGTTTGGAGCTTTTCTTGGTAGGAACACCATTTTTTCTTTATTTTTAAGCCTTAGATCGTGTCAAAGCAAAATAGAAACTCGCAGGCATTTCCTATTCTTAAATATATATATATATATATATATATATATATAAAAGATAATAATACTAAATTTTCTATCAGGGAAATGTGTTTGTAGTGTTCCGAGTCCAAAAAGGTGTTTCGATTATATGGCAGACTTGCTTTACCTTTGAAAAGGACCCTATTAATGCTATTAATGCTTGTATTTTGTCACGATCCGGACAACCAGAAACAATACAATAGAAGTGTATTTATCACATTGATGATACTGTTGACTTTTTGGGGTTTTTTTTTTATTTTTTATATAGAGAAGAGGGAATGTCACTTATTTTTAAGTGAGGTTAAGCGTGGATCAAATCCTCAACCTATGGTTAAGGTGGATAGACTTACAATCAATTAAATTGTCATCGTTTGTCACTTTTCGAGCTTTTATTAGTTGAGTTTGGCAAAAATACGCTAAACGTTAGTCAAATATAAAAATTAAACTAAGCATTAAAAATGCCTTGCAGTGAGTTGTCAATATAAGATTACAGCAGTATTTTTTTAACCAAAAAAAAAACGATATTTAGGTTGATTATTTAGAAACAAAATAAAATACAAGAGTATCTATTTGATTTTTTTTTTCTCTACTATAATTTACTCAAAATTATCTATTATAAGCACAAGCATGTAAGTTTTTTGTTTCCAATTTAGTATAATTTTTCAGGTTTGTAATGGTAGTATTTAATCATTATTTAATTTATTTTATTAGTCTCCTCCAAAAGAAGAGCTTATTGAAAGAGCGGTCAAGCTTGGTTCGCTTAGCAAATAAATAAATAAATAACAAAAACAAAAAACAAAATAAAGCTTAATTCCCTTAATTTTATATGTTTGCATTTGGCAGCACTTCTTTGATCCTTTTTTATTTTTATTTTTTATCATTGATTCTTTCCAAATGCCTTATTTTTTTTTATTATTATTATTTTATTTCCGTTTCGGACACTGACAATGTCTTGTGGACAACTTCTCGAAAGAAATGGCAAACTAATATTGTCCATCTTTCACGAAAAAAGGGTTTGATTTTCCTAATTTATTTATATTTCATGGGGGGGCTTCAGGCTTCTTTTTCAATACTTTATGCCTTCCTACGAATCTAGAAGAACTTTTTTGTATAATTATTTTTTTTTCCCATGCCGGAGGTGCAAACTTTTAACTTAATTTTATGATAACATTAATATCCTATTTATTCGTAAAGTTTACGTCATATGCGTCAAGTTTTACATTTTTTTGTTATGATTAAGATACTTAATCATGTGATGATTTGACAATATGAAACTTGTATACGAAATATCTTCATTTTATTCAATCGAGATGGCTTCCTCCATGATAGCGTGGCCGAAGGGTGCCCATTTGATGTTACGTTTGAGATGGCTCTTGCAATCCTCCATTGGCCATAAAGAATTATTTTTCACATTTATTAATCGTTTAGAATTTTGGCGGTGAGAGAAAGAGCAAAACGCTCTGCACCTTTTTGAATGTTAAAGATTTTAATTTTTTATGTTAATCATTGGCTCGTGCTGGGTTTGCAATAGCATATGACTTACAACTTTATAGTTTAAGTTGTGAGTTTTAATCTTTATGATCTAAACGGTAGTTTTAAATTGATATTTGAAATATAAAGATTTAAAACAAAAATAAAACATTATATCAAATTTAAAACAAGAACTAGTAAAAAAAGAAAATGAGAATAATTTTTACTGTAAAAAATAGTTCAAACTGTAAAAAATAGTTCAAACCGTGTGAATTTGAAGGGGGTCAAACTTTAGATTTGATAGTTTTCGTCAGTTTAAAATTGTCTCAATTGTTTAAATTGACCTTAGTTATTACTCTATCAAACGTCAGTTTAAACTGAATCCATGGTTTGAACTACTCTAAACCCATGCACCAAACGCCTAGAAATTATTGACAGCCATTTTGCTATCCTATTAATTGTTGGACGAATTGTTTGGAGGCAAAAAAAATTGCAATGAAAATAAAAAATTTACACAAACATCCAAACACATATTAGGTTTCGAGCACACGCTATGGCTTTAGCAAGCGAGCATGTGCTCGAGTCTCAACAAGAATATTAAAAGTTGCCAAGAATTATCAAGCAACGAAACGATCGACAATTAAAATCATTCAATGACTAAAGAGTGGATTGCACTAATTATTTTATCAGTTGTAACACCTAAAGAGGTGAATAATTTATGATGTAATAAGAAAAAAATAACTCTCAAATTTATTGGACAATTAAACTCCTCTATTTCTAATACAGAATCTTAAGACAATTATACCTTTTTCTAGAGCTATCAATTTGGGCCGGGCTAACCAGACTGGCCCATGGTTTGTATCTTTCAGCTCGAGCCCGATCCAAGACCTTGGACTGGGGCGGCCCAATTAGTTTATTTTTTAAAATTCAGTTATAAAAATTCAAGCAGCTGGTTTTGGCTTGATTTTTTCTTTTGGCCTGGGCTAGGCCAAACGGTCTAAATTGACACCTGTAGACGGGTTTTGCTACAATTAAATTGTTTAAATTCTGAATGAAATAATCAGAAACTTGGGCCCTCAAATCATCGTTAGATGGACCTGTCTACTCGGATATGCACACAAGATTAGAATTAAATGAAAGAAATAAAACAGAAATAAAAGAACACGCCAGATTTATAGTGGTTCACTCTGTTAATGAAGAGCTACATCCACTGTAGTTCACTATAAAGTTTTCTTCGTACAAATTACAATGCTACAAAAAAGTTGGAATAGATCAGAAAATAATCTAGCAAGGTGACTCTCTTTTTCTCTATATCCTTTTCCGAAGCTACCTCTCCGTTATATATAGACTATGGAATTGAAACGTGGTCATTAACCGTTAGGTGGAGTGGAGTAATGCTTCGTAAGTAACTGTGATACTAGGACACGTGTCGGTTGATGATTTGCTGCAGAAACCACTACTTCCTCATATTCCGGTCCTGTACTCAACGTGCGTTAAACGTTAGAACATGCTATCTGTCGACCCGATACAAACGATCCGGACGAGCAGTACCTTGAAAGAATCGAATAGTCGGTTCGAGGAACCAATTTCAACGAATGAATCGAATAATCGATTCGATCGTGCCACCTGTGCGAGTCGCTCGATCAACATTGTTGGGCGGCTAGGGCCCATGGTCAATTTAGGCCTGTCCAAATTGTACCCCAACAACACCTCTATCTATTTCCAGTTATTACTTATTTTGTTCTTAAGATAGTCTTGTCTTTTTATGTTTTCTTGAATGTTTTTATCTTGTTTGATCTTAATTTCTTGTTCAAGGAGGTTGATTTAGTATTTGACAGAAATTTTACTCCAACATACTTGTCCATAAGAACTTACAATGTAGAGGAGCTTTTTAAAAGGACTGAGATTCAAATTTTGTGGAGCTCTATTTTGTCTGCTCATGTGGAATTATACGCACGGCAATTGAGAAGTGGCATAATTTCTTGGGTGTTTTTTTAATTAATTTTATTTTGGTTTTAAGGAAGAACATATTATTCTTCCCTCGACAAAAAAGAGCTATTATTTATCGATCCGACGCCAATAATAATAAATAATAGAATGAGTGTTAATCCGAAATAACGATCAGATCACGAAGGACAATGTGAACAACAAATTTTGTGGTGTCCAACTCAAAGAGAGCCGGCTTGCACGTTACACGCCAGCAATATTTTGTTAATAAAATATTCAAATGGAAAAGCCTCTTGGATCAGGAATCATCATGCATGCCTGTACATTTCCATTCAAACGGTCATTCGTTATGTAATTATGGCCTAGTTGACTTCTTAAAAACATCTGACAAGATGGGGAAAAAAATACCAAACTGATAAAATTAACATTGGTCTGACGTGCTATGTAATATCATAATTACATAAAATTAAAAAAATAGGGATTTCAAGGCAAATTGTCTTTCCAAAAGCCTTTTTAAAATAAATTATTATATTTTTTTTTTCTAAATTAAAGAAATAATTTTTTATTATTAGTTATAAGGTATAAATAATAAAATAACTTTTGTCAAATATTAATCAACTATAATTTATTAATGATAAGTTATAATATATCAATAATATAATATAATATCAATGATAAAACCAAATATATTAGATAAATCTAGGTACATAAGTAATAAACTATATTGTATCAATTATAAAAAGCTTAATATATTAGTGATAAACCATAGTATATCAATAATAACAATTCTAATATATTAGTAATAAACCTTAATGCACTATTGATGAACTGTTAAATAACAAACTCTAACAATTCTCATTGCAAATTATTTTCAAACACTGTCGGCATCACACTCCGTTACGTAGGCCACTTGAAGCATCAATGAAGGTTATTTTAATTAATAATAGTGAAAGTTATTTTTGTCATTTTAACTTTGTAATTAATGAGGATGAATTATTTGTATAATTTAAAAAAATATGTTTATTTATTTTAAAAAGACTAGTGAAAAACCAACAGCCTAATTTCTTATATATATATATATATATATATATATATATTTAATGGTATAAAATCTGACTACTCATCACTGGTGCCACCGACGAGATTTTGCTTTTGGTACTTAAGCTATCCTTTCATATTAAAAAAAAAAAGAAAAAAAAAAGAAGCTCTAAATATACACGTATACGTAGTGCAACAGGCAAGCCAAGCTTCATAGTCAAGTGGGATTATTAATGTAACAACTTAAAATTTTAATGCATTAAAAATACATTAAATTAAATATTATATTGAGAAGAAAAATATGATTAAAGGAAAAATATTATATAATAACATAAAAATTATACAGTATTGAAATAATACAGTGTAAGAAAAATACACTGATGAAATCATGTAGTATAAAAATTACACTATAAAAGTAATGCAGTGTAAGAATTAGACTGTTGTAAAGTCACACAGTATAGAATTAGACTATGTAAAAAGTGTAGACCATACTTTTTTATATAAAAGCAAAGAGAGAAAAAAAAAGAAAAAAAAGAGAGGAAAATTCGGGATAATTCTCGCACTTTCTCTCTCCTCATAAAAGTGAATTTGAGATTTTAAGCTCCATTTTTGACACCTCCCACACCGTTGGAAAGCTCTCGACGAGCTGAGCTCAACGGTGTGCCGAATAGCCCAAAACACCGCCGAAGGAGGGCTCACGCGCCGCCCAAAGTGGCGGTGAGACCCATTTCTTTCTGAGCTGATTTCTCCTTCGTCCGACCACCAATCGAGGTGATTTTGGTCTATATGGACTCAGGGTGAGGAGAGGATCAGGATGACATCTTTTTCCCAGCTCGATTTTGACTGGAACGCCTCGTCGGAGCCACCCTAGGTCCGCCATGGCACCACCATCGAAACCGTCGATTACGGTGGCAGTGAGGCACACCGCAAGTGCCAAACGACTCAGAGGGGGACGGCCATCAAAAGCCCCACCTCAATTTTATGACCTAGCCGTGGCCAATCGGAGTTCCACGTGCATCGTTATCGTCGCCATGGACCACCACCGTCACCGCCGTTCCCAGCCCCGTTGCCCCAAATTGATTAGGGGGAAACGTATAGAGGCTCACGACGAAGCTCTTGGAGCTTCTAATTTCAGGAAACCACCATGGGAAGGCGGAGAACGGCCTTCGCCTTGGAACGCCACCATGGTGGAGGTGGGACCGCCGTTACAGGTGGTGTTGAGCAGCCCCACCATGGGGGAACTGCTCACAGAGGGACGGGGAACGTTTTCCCCAACCCAATTTCACGGTAGCTCCGCTGTGAACCTGAGATCGGAGCTGTCAGTTGTGGCCTAGAATTCCACCCTCAATTCGAGTGGTTGGAGGCCAAATTAGAAGAAATTGACCCCACCAATAGACTCAGGAGGGTCGATTTAGGAGGGGTAGGCTCAAGCTCAGCCACCAACGAGGCCGATTGACGCCGGTCAATGCCGGTCAATGGCGGTCAACGACGAATCAAAGGTCAAATTGGAATTTTGTGATCCGGATCCGAGACCGACTCCCGACTCGTTTCGACGCTCTGAATGCAATGGTGATCTCTGTTCGAGCTAATTCCACTCTGGTGAAAATCGTCTGGTATCGACTGCACGCGGATCGAGGCGATTTAACCTGCATTATCGGAGTCTAGAACGACATGTTAAAGAATGTATGATCTGCAGGAAACACTCCTAGCCATTTATGGTCACTCAAGGAGCACTGCAAAGGATGCTTTATATACTGTGGATACAGCGAGGTACAACTGGACCAGCGTAGCTCGGAGTCCAAGTAAGTGGCAATCTCACTTGCAGTATGTACTGTATTTAAATGCATTGTGATAGATGCTTAGTTTTAAGGATTTAAAGTTCAGTTAAGGAAAGAATGAAGGAAAATGACACCAAGGGAAAAATAGTCATTTTATGAAAAATGACCAAAATGGACCCGGAACGCCCGATGTCGGAAAATGTTTCTTAGTGATGAGAAGGGGATGTTAAAGTTAAGTTATGAGTTTGGTTAAGTTACGAAATGGACGAAAAACCCGCCAAGGGTAAAATCATCATTTTTACGAAAATGGCTAGAATGGAGCCGGACACTCCGATTTAGCATAATGTTATTAGATGGAAAATATTTCGTAATATGTTGAGTAACATAACCGCCAGTGAGATGGGAAGTTATATAAAGGGAATGCATGTTTAATGCTTATGTTTTATTATCAATCGAGTGGATTGATAAAAAGGAAGATAATTAATGAATCGGTTGTCGTATGATCAGGACACAGAAGCCGACCAACGAAAAGAAAAAGGAACGAGAAAGGAATGAGATAAGAAAGGAATAGAGAATGCTAGAGCATAGTACGGGTAAGTTCAGACTTCACCTACAGCATGAAGTAAATGATTTTTAAATCTTTTTTATATACGTTTATAAATGAGCTTGCAAGTATTATGTAAGTTGTTTCTAAAGTATGTTTGCATTTATTATGCAAAAGTTTTAAAGGTTCAATATAAGATTTGCAATGAATTTGCAAGTACTATGTTTCAAGTCTATTTGCATATTGGTATGCACAATGTTTAAAAAGTCCAAGTTATGCTTTTTAAAGTATTTAAAGCATGTTTTGCATTTTAACAATGCATAATGTTTCATAGTTCAAGTTATAAGCTTGATGATGCATTTGTCATGCATTAAGTTAAGTTTCGAAATAAAAGTTGTGATTTGCAAAATGTGATTGCATTATATGTTGCATATGTTATGCAATAAGTGTTAGAGTATATGTTATGATTTGCAAAAGGTGATTGCATTACATGATGCATTTGATATGTAATACGTTGCATTCGTTATGCAATAAATTTCACGATACAACCTATGTATTGCAAGTATGTTTGCATATGATGTGACTGCATTTGACATGCTCACAAAAGATAATAAGAAGGTAAAGTAAGGATAAGAGGAAAGTGTCGTACCAGCCTCTTGCTATGAGGTAATGAACGTAAAGTTAAAGTTAACCTCTAAGATGTGAGGT
>CAMOHE010036043.1:0-13393 GCA_946598075.1 Artocarpus hirsutus
CTTTAGTCTAACTTATCGAGGGGCCCTTAGATATCTTTCTCATGATAAATGAGGGACAAATTCCTTCTTAACCACTCACATTCCTCACATGATTCACTTTATATCCAACAACAATCCATTCCATCATCTTGTTAAAGATAATATTAGATTGTGTCAAAATATAGAACTTGTCATGTAGGAAACCATGATGATTTCAGGTCAGAGGACTAGGATAATACTATTGTGATGAGAATCACTTATGACAATTACCCATGTAGTATTCTCATAGTGAGTCGATCCAATACATCATTTCTCAAATATGTATCTATGAGTTGACTTAGTATCTCATACGCATGATTAGTAAAACATAATCATCAGTCAAACTTCATACTAGTCTTTATTCATTATTATCCCAATAATAATGATCGACTAGGGATAATTGAGAATATAATTCAATTTTTACCTAAGATTTTTACTATCAAGTCATATACTTGATGACCTTAGGCAGAATTAACTATTCATTAAATAATAATAATAATAATGAAAATGCCTCTTTATTAATAAAATGCAAATGATGAAGTCAATATGTGGTCATTACATAATTGGCCTAGGGCACATCACTAACACCCTAAACATTCAAGGAGGTGTAGAAGCTGACTGGCATGTTTCCCAGTCTACTGACAAGTGCCACCTTCTTTTTAGGCACTCAAGGGGTGGTTTGAGTAGAGCAAGGAGTGTGAAGAAGCATTTCAAAACCTCAAGAGGTACTTAGCCACACTCCGGCTCCTATATAAACCTTTACTTGGAGAAATATTATGTGCCCACCTAGCCATGTCTGAGAAAGCTGTGAGCTCGGTCCTCTTCTGAGTGGAGGACGGTATTCAAAAATCTATCTACTACACTAGCCATGCATTCCAGGGTGCTAAGGAGCAGTATCCAATGCTTGAAGAACTCGCCTTTGCCTTTGTTGTTTCTACTCGGAAGCTCTGACCATACGTCCAAGGTCATACCTTTCAAGTCCCGACTAAGTACCCCTTGCGACAAGTCTAGAGATTTCAAGACAGATCGCCAAGTGGTTGGTTGAGCTTGGACAGTATGATATACATTTTGTTTCGAGAATAAGCATTAAGGCACAAGCCCTGGCTGATTTTATCATGAAATTCACTTATGCCAAGCAAAGCACTCCTTTTGTCGAAAAGGCCCCTATTGAAGATCAAGACTTTCCCAGCAACATCAGAAGCAGCGATATTTTTGAGTCATGGCTTGAATGGAAGTTGTATGTGAATGGGTCATCTTGTGCCGATGGGTCGGGCACCAGTCTGGTCCTCACTAGCCCGGATGGTTATAAGGTAATTTACGTGCTTTGATTTGATTTCAAAGCATCCAACAACGAGGCCGAGTACAAAACATTGCTAGTCGGCCTCAGGATTGCTCGAGACCACATATGTGTTCATAGTGATTCCATGCTTGTCATCTAGTAGGTTACCAGGGGCTTCTAAGCCCAAATAGAATCCATGACTGCTTATCTAAAAGAGGTCAAGGCCTTGATGGGGCAATTTAAGGCCTATTTTTTCACTCAAATCTTGAGATCCGAAAACTCCAAAACCAACGACTTTGCCAGACTAGCATCAGGTGACAGTAAACTAACATCAGTCCCCATAAAAAAATTGGCCAGGCCTAGCATCACCAAGGAAGTAGCTAGTGTAGTGGCAGGACAAGAAACCACCTGGATGAACCCAATCATCTAATACTTGACCATAGCTGAGTTGCCTGGTGACCGAGAACAGGCCCACTAGATTCGCAACAACTTAGCCTGGTATTCGATGATCGAAGGAAAACTTTACTGATGTGGCCACACTATGCTATGCTTGAGATGTGTAGGGTCCTGGGAAGCCTAGTACTTGATGAAAGAGTTCCATGGGGGACTGTGTGGCAACCATGCAAGGGGGGCATTCCCTAGCCCAAAAGTGCCTTCGTCAGGGGTACTATTGGCTAACCACGGACCAAAATTGCAAAGAGTTTGTGCGAAAGTGCCTTAAGTGTTAACAGTTTGCACAAGCAATCGGACACCATGCTAAGCCTCTAAGCTTGGTGACATCTACCTAGCCATTTGCCAAGTAGGCTATTGATGTGATCGGATCACTTCCCTAAGCCCGATCATAATTCAAATATTGCATCATAGCCATAAACTACCTTACTAAGCAGGTGAAGGGTAAAGCCATGCACCAACATGACTGAGGCAAAATGCACCAACTTTATCTAGAAAAACATTTTCTATTAGTTTGGAAATCTGTACTCCATTGTAATCGACAATGCCAAGCAGTTCGTATCCTCAAGTCTCCTCCACCTATGCAAGCAACTCGGGATCAAGAAGGTGTTCTCCTTTCCCAGCTATCCTTAGAGCAACAGGCAGGTTGAAGTAGTCAACAAAACAATCAAGGATAACCTAAAAAAAAAAACTAGAGGACCTTAAATGCGCATGGATTAATGAGCTCCCAAAGCTACTCTGGGCATATCGAACAACAGCCTAGACCACCTCTAAGGAGACTCCATTCTCCCTTGTCTATGGGGCCGAGGTTGTTATCCCGGTTGAGTTTGGCATACCAAGCTTTAGGATTGAATAGTATGACAAGCTATGAAATGCCAAAATCATGATGTTTGAGCTTGATCTGTTTGAAGAAAAAAGAGATTAGGTAATAATCTACATTGTGGCTGAAAACTAGGTGGATACTCAGTATTAAAATAAGCGGGTCTAACCAAGGAGCTTTAAAGTTGGTGACTTAGTGCTCAAAAAGGTCACAATACAACAGCCTAGGTCGGCTCATTTGAACCGAAGTTGGATGGCCCATATAAAGTAATTGGAATCATACGGCCAGGCACATGTAAACTTTTCAACATAGAAGAGAACATGCTTGGCCACCCCTGGAACGTCGAGCACCTGAAAAGATTCTTTTGTTAATGAAAGCCAAAACTCTTTTTTGACCTCTGGCTTCATTCTTTTATAACTAGGTCTACTAAGTAGAACCAAGGTGTAAAAAGAAATTAATGAAATTACCCATTTCAAAGAATTCCTCTAAGCAATTCACGTCAAAAGGCCACAATCCCCAAAAAGGAGAGGCTACCCTAACTCCTAGCTGGGGGACCAGACTATAACTCCCGAAGAGGGGGAGTTGTCCCAATTAACTGGACCAGGGGGCTGGTCGGCTCGATACCGACCACAAGTGGACTTGAAACACTAGTCAACTAGTCAACTAGTCTGCCATCATACGGACGACCTGGCCAAGAGTTTCCTTGACACAGCAATGATCTCGGGAATAAAACTCCCAACCATAATTAGACTTGTAAAAGTTCAAGTGAACTTAAACAAATCCAATAGGGGCTATGAGGCACTACACAACGCTGTAGTTAACCCCACCTAAGAACCTTACCCGAGGAGCGTTCAATTTGGGAAAAAAAATGAAATTAAGGTTTCATTTCCAAAAAAGTTTGTTCCCAAGGAGCCTTCAACTTGGAAAAAAAACACAATTAAGGTTTTGTTTCTAAGAAAGTTTGTTCTCGATAAGTGTTCAACTTGAAAATGAAAATGAAAATAAAACAAAATTAAGTTTTCATTCTCAAGAAACATTGTACTTGGAAACTTAAATTAAAAATTAAGTTTATGAGGAATTAAGAATGCATAACTTAGGAAAATGGAATTAAATTTTTGTTAAAAAATAAAATAAAATGTCTAACAGAGGTACAAATAACCGGGCACCTCCCAAACCCAAACAGAAAAGGGTTAAAAAAAACTATGCCTCGGCCCATTCTCGACACCTTCATTCTCGCTGTTTTTGTCATCGACATCCAGATCCACCACAGCGTCCCGGCTGGCCTGCTCTGTTCCCTCATTTGCCTCTAGCTTAACTATGATGGACCAGTCTAAGGCAGCCATCTTAGGATGCTTCTCCAACAGGTGATCTTGCAAGTCTATCATCCCGAGGTAATAATTATCCACGTATTCCATGGAAGCCTTGAATTCCTCAATTGCCTAGACTAGGCAGCCGTGCAACTCCTCCCTCAAGAAATGGCCATGCTCCTCTTGGGCAGCTTGTAGATCAGTCCTCGCATACTGAGCCTTGGTCCTAGCTTTATTTGCCTCTTGTCGGGCAGTTCTCACATCCTCTTTAGCCCAGGTGGCGTCAGCTTTCGCCTGGACAAGCTTGGCCTCCTTTGCCTCGAGGGCTTTCTCAACCTTGACACTCTGAAGGTCGGCCTTCTTGGCCTTTTTCCTCTCAAAGCCGACCTCATGCATCCCTATAATATTCGCCATCTTTAGGAGAGTGCAAGCCTTAAAGAAGAGAGGAAAATAAGAAAGTTGGTTAGAGCAAAGAAAAAGGTGAAGTAAAAAGGAGCTCAGGATACTAGGTCAACATACCCTAACCGAGATGCAGAATGCCGACCGAAAGCAGTCTGAGAAGTTCTCTTCTTGGACTTTCTCAAAAAATTCCTCCCTAGGAACCTCATGACCAATGGTCTTGACCATTAACCGCCTTGTGGTAGGACGTCTCCTTGGGGGGTTTGTCAATGGTGGTGGCACAATAGGGACCACTGTAGGTGGGCAGTCTTGGCTAGATAATCCACCAGACCTAGTCGACGGTGGTTGAGTATGGGGCTACTCGACAACAGGGGGCTGCTTGGCCCTTGGAGTCTTCTTCCTCTTCAACCCAACTACACCTTTTCCCTTTGAATGGTGGAGGTTCTCCATCATCCTCTGTCGTTCTTCTCTAGAAACCTATCAGAAAGACATATCTATGCCAAGAAATTTACAAGTCGAAGGAAGCTTGATAGAAATTAAAAAAAAAACAACTCGAAGCTTAACCATTTGGAAAACTCGAAGCTTATCGCCAATTTGGAGTTGGCCCGATGGATAGAGGTGCCTGATCACATCCTCAAGGTCCTCATTCACCACTGGTGGCCCCAAATTGAAGGAATCGTTCAACGAGTCTTTGGAACTGGATGATGATGGATCCCTTATCGGCCACCCGGATCGGCTGGTGTTGAGCCCCAAGATGTCTATGGCACTAGGCTTGGCAACTATCACCTGCCCAGCCGATCGGGTAAGTGGGATGTTTGATCGAGGGTTTGTTTGGCTGGATCATTCAAACGAGCCGTTATGGTTGAGATTAGTCTTCTGAAGCAGGAAGAACTATTGCTAAGAAGACTCTGGCTTACTGCACATGTCCTCTACTGTCGCGACAACCTCACTTAGCACCCAATGTTTTTTTGACCAGACGTGCCCCTACTCGAACCTTGTCAGGTCCTCCTGATCCTTAGGCACTACCTCACCAGCTCGAGCTAAATAATTACCCCTGATAAAGAACCACTCAAACTTCTGCAACTTGTCACAATTGGGGTTGCCCAAGATGAAGTCTTTCTTAAATCCGATGAAGTAGTACCACCTTGACTATCAAGGAAGCCTCTTCATCTTATACACTTGTTTAAAGGCTTCCTACAGTATCTCGGTTGTCTAGTAATATCTCCAAAGTATGTACATTCTGATCATCGAGTGAAAATAGTTTGGGTTGAGTTGGGAGGGACCCACGTTCAAGTCGTTTAATGCCCGACGAAGGAAGGGGTGAAAAGGAAGACGTAGCCCAACCTTGAAAAACTCAATGTGTAGGGTGATGTGGCCTTTAGGCTAGTTTAGTGGCGAGTCTCCCTTCCCCAACAAAACAAGGTCAAAGTCTTCCAAGATACGGTATTCCTAACATAGCATGTCAAGCTAGAACTGTGTTAATGTGCTGGTATATCCAACTGTTGAGGTCTGGCCAAGCCGAGAACTCCTCTACACAATGACACCCTAGACCCTGGTGGCTACGAGCCTTTCCTCGGCATCCTCGTCTTCAACAGCAGCCTCTTTAGGTTTTTCATCCATGGCTATGTAACACCCCGAAGTTAATTTAATGTTATTAATGTGTAGAATGCTGAATTAGTGTGCCATAATGAATATTTTAAGCTTAATTTGATCATTATGTAAAATTTCTAAATTTATGATATTTTTTTATTATTTTAGTGATTTTTAATTATTCTTAAGTATTTTTAATTGTTATTTTAAATTTTAAAACAAAATAATTTACCAAATGACCAACACGTCCTATTTTGGAAAACCACGTGCGGGATGCGGTATTGAAAACTGCTTCCCTTCTCTTTATAAATCTCACTCTCTCTCACTCTTCCTCACTCTCTCACTCGCTCATCTCTCTCTCTCTCTCTCGGTCATTCACTCTCTCTCTCATTCTCTCTAAAAATTTTGAAACAAAATTGGATTTCAAGCTTCAGGATTGTGGATTGAAGGCTCGGGAACGTGATTGAGCAACCACAAACTCGATTCAAGCTTTGATTCAAGGTTAGATTTTAAAATTTCTAAACTTTTTAAATTTTTTAATTTTTCTTGCATTTTGAAATCTAAGCTTTTCTAAGCTTAGAAAACCTTCAATCTAGGTTAGATGAACTTAGATTAACTTGAATATAAACTTTATTTCATCAAAAAGGGATTTAAATCAAGATTTTTTATTTTTTTTTTATTTTTCTCTATTTTTGGATTTTTCCAAAAATTTCGTTTAAAACTTGTTTTAATCCATTAAAAAGTGTTCTACTATGTTTTTCTATTGTTTATGATCATTATCCATGCCTGAGAACTGAGAAAACAGGTTAGATTTGAAGATTTGGGCTCAGGAGGCCGAGACCCGTGCGTTGAAATTTCTAAAATTTCCCAGATCGATAGGCCGAACTTGATCTTCGGCAGGCCGGATTCATATGTTTGGCAGGTCGGATTCATCCGACCGACAGGCCAAACTTGGGAAACTTTGGCCGATCGGACTTGGACCTTCGGTAGGCCGAACTGCATAGTTCGACAGGCCAAACCAAGGCAACTGGCAGGCCGACCGGATATGATAAAATTTTGTGATTTTTCACCCGTTTTCACTATTTTGAGCCTTCCGCTCACATTTTATTTGTTTTAAAATCTTACCCCATAGGTGGATATCAGCTTAGGATCGGAGAAGGGTCCGCTGACCGGACTTGCGACCAATAGAAGATTTTGGGTAGGTTGTATTACAAAAATTCAAGGCATGTAAGAACTTAACTTTTCTTTTATTCTAGACTGTGGTTGTATTGTAATATTGTCAGTACTACATGTGTGTGCACAATATATGGGCCAGTGGGACCCATACTCACTTCACCCCATATTAAATTGTTTCTATTGTTCTCTTTATTTGTTTGAATATTATAATTGTTCAACCTAAATGAACGATTTTAAAATTATTACATATTTATTTGTAAAACTAATTCTAAAACTCAATCTTTAAGTAAATCTCTATTTAATTAACTTAATTAAACCACCACGTCACCTCCCGTACTCCGGGGAGTGATAGAATGGTATTAGAGCTCAAGGTTATAAACCTTGGGAATTGTGCACATATAGGTACGACAATGAAATACCACTGACAGTTCAATTTTTGTTTTTAAAAGTGAGAGAATGGCACCTAGACGACGTTCGACAGCCGATGCCAAGTTTGGAATGATGAGGGCATGATGAGGGCTATGTTTACTGCATTTCGACAGATGGCAGCTAGGGCAAGACCTGATGATTCCGAGGCTAGTTGTCGACATTCGTATTTTAAGGAATTTTGACGTGCGTCTATACCGACCTTCTATGGAAATGGGGACCCGTAGATGGCAGAATATTGGCTAGATTCGATCATGAAGCATCTGGATACCCTTGGCGTGCCAGCAGAGTATCGTGTGGAATTTGCGGCATATAAATTTGAAGGTGGTGCTAATACTTGGTGGAAACAAGCTAAGCGCCTGGAAAATAATGGTAATATCAGTTGGGATAGATTCTAGGAGCTGTTCTATGATCGCTACTTTCCGCAAGGATACAGGGATCAAAAGGCGATAGAATTCTATAGGTTGCAGTAGGACGATATGTCAGTTCAGGAATATGAAGCGAAGTTTAATGAATTGGCTAGGTTTGCTCCATCTGCAATGGCGTCGGAGCATGAAAAGTGCATCAAATTTCAGGAAGGACTCAAAGCCCTTATTCGACGACATATAGTTGCCCTGTGACTTAGGAACTTTGGAGAGCTTGTGTCATCAGTGATATCAGTGGAGAATGATTACGCGTAATACTGCGAGAATAAAGCCAAGACGTCAAGAGGACCACAAAGGAGCGGCAGGAGGAGCGTCAGCAGTCAACCAACTCTGAGAAAGGACAAGCAGGGTGGCGTAAACAGTGGTAGCAGCAGTTCATCCAGTAGTGGGCATAGCAATCCCTACAGTTTTCATTGTCATTTTTGCCAGCAGCCGGGACACATCAAGAGGAATTGCCCAATCAAGAGTGCTCGCCTAGGATTTCAGACCAGAGAAGGAGCTAGTCGTCAGCCCCAGCTTCAGACTCTACCTCAGCCACAGCAGTATCCTCAGCTTCCATTCCATCAGTTCTCTCCTCAGCAACTGTCATATTCAGTGCAAGGACATCAACAGCAGAATTTTCAGCGTAACGTCCCTTAGTACCGAGCACCGAGTACAGCTAGTGTGCAGTCGCCATCATCACAGCAGTATCGGCCAATTAACCCAGGATCCAGCAATGTTAGTAGAGGAAAAGGGAAAGCTCCAGTACAGGTTCACATGATGACATCAGGAAGTTCAGATGTCCAGACTAGCAATGCGGTTATCGACGGTACAATCATGGTTTCTCGGTCTTTAGTACACGTGTTATTTGATACTGGTGCCATTCATTCTCTCATTTCAAGCTCATTTGTAGATGCCTTGGGATTAGAAATAGAAGAGTTTGATGAACCCTTAGTTATAGCTTCACTCTTGGGGCTGGTGTGTGTGAATAGTGTCTATAAAGTTTGTAAAATAAAGATCGGGGATGAGATTTTGAAAAGTGATTTGATTGTAATCCCCATGAGAACCTATGATGTAATCCTAGGGATGGATTGGTTGTCTAGATATAATGTAGTGGTAGACTGCCAACTTAGGAAAGTAACCCTAGTGTCTAACAGGGGAACGGTAATCACCTATCAGGGTGGTGGTGATTGGTTAATGAGTGAGCGTCGTGTCAAGGCATATCTCAGAGGGCGAAAGAACGTAGTTTGTTACGATATCTTCATGAATTTGGAAGGAGAGCCCAGTGTTTCGAGAAGACGTGTAGTGATTCCAGTAGTAGACGAATTTGAGGATGTCTTCCTCAACAAGCTACCAGGATTACCACCGCATCGAGAAATTGAATTTGTTGATAAGGGATACATTCAGAATAGTGCATCACCGTGGGGAGCACCGGTTTTGTTTACAAAGAAACATGATGGAACTCTTAGGTTATGCATAGATTATTGGCAATTGAATCAGGTCACAGTGAAGAACAAGTATCCTCTGCCCAGGATCGATGAGTTATTTGATCAGTTGGGAGGCTCGCGGTACTTTTTGAAGATAGACTTGAGATCAAGATATCATCAGCTCAGGATTAAGGAAGAGGACATTCCTACGACAGCTTTTAGGACCCGGTATGGACATTTTGAATTTCTGGTGATGTCGTTTGACGAACGCTTCGGCAGCTTTCATGGATTTGATGAACAGGATATTCAGGCCTTACTTGGATCAGTTTGTGATCATGTTCATCGATGACATCTTGGTTTATTGTAAGACTTGGGAGGAGCATGAGCAGCATCTCAGGATCATGCTTTAGACTCTACGAGAACATCAGTTGTATGCCAAGAAGGAAAAGTGTGAATTTTGGTTAACAGAGGTCAAATTCCTAGGTCATGTTATTTTCGAGCATGGTATCTCAGTGGATCCGCCAAAGATTGAAGCCATAGTGGATTGGGAACGACCAAGGAATGTGGCAGAGATCTGCAGCTCCTTGGGACTTATAGGATACTATAGGAAATTTGTGAAAGATTTTTCAAAGATAACAGCACCGTTGATGAGGTTGATAAGGAAGAATGTCAGGTTTGAGTGGAACGAAGAATGTGAGTTCGCTTTTCAGGAATTGAAGAATCAGTTGACCTCAGCCCTAGTATTGATCATTCCTAGCAGTGACAAGCCGTACGAGGTTTATACGGATGCTTCAAGACGTGGACTTGGGTGTGTATTGATGCAGCATGGATGAGTAGTAACATATGGATCGAGACAGTTACGACCTCACGAGCAGAATTACCCTACTCACGATTTGGAGCTTGCAGCTGTGATTTATGCATTGAAGATCTAGAGATGTTATTTGTTTAGAGCAACATTTTAGGTTTTCTCCAACCACAAGAGTTTAAGGTATTTGTTTACTGAGAGGGATTTGAACTTGAGGCAGTGAAGATGGATAGAATACATGGAGGATTACGATTTCACGTTGTAGTATCATCTTGGGAAAGCTAATGTCATCGCAGATGCGCTTAGTCAAAAATCTTCAGGAATTCTCGCTTGTTTGGCTCTTGAAGATTGGAAAAGGGATGCGACAATAAGTGAGCTCAGGCTACAGTATCATGAAGACTACGATCGCATTTTGGTGTACCACATGGAGGCGACCCCAGCTCTTATTCAGATGGTGAAGTAGAATCAGTGGTAGGACCAGCATCTTCAGGGAATCTGGACGCAAATTCAGAATGAAGAGCAGTTTGAGGAATAGAGGATACATGCAGATGGATCGTTGTACTTCAGGGAGCGTCTTGTAGTTTCAGCAATTGCAGAAGTAATGAAGGTTGTAATGGACGAAGCTCACAAGTCTCTGTTCGCTATTCATCCAGGGAGTACAAAGATGTACCATGATCTTAGGAGGCACTATTGGTGGAGAGATATAAAGAAGGACATTTGAGAATACGTGGCCAAGTGTACGGTTTGTCTTTAGGTGAAAGTCGAGCATCAGAAGCCAGCAGGTCAGCTTCAGCGACTTCCTATTCCAGGGTGAAAATGGAAACACGTGGCGATGGATTTTCTTACCGGATTGCCAAGAACGGAACAACGGCATGATTCGATTTGGGTCGTGGTTGATAGATTAATGAAGTCAGCTCATTTCATTCCGTTCAGATCGACATGTTCGAGGAGGATTCTCGGGGAATTGTATCTGCAGAACATAGTGCGGTTAGATGGAGTTCCTCTGTCCATCACATCATATAGGGATACCAGGTTTAATGCCAAATATTGGAGGAGTTCCAAGAGGCTATGGGCATAGATTTGGACTTCAGCACGATATTTCATCCTCAGACCAATGGGTAATCAAAGCGAGTTATTCAAATTCTCGAAGACATGTTACGTGCTTGTGCATTAGACTTCGACAAGAACTGAAAGAAGTACTTGCATCTAGTGGAGTTTGCATACAACAACAGCTATCAATCGAGTATTGGTATGGCACCGTTTGAAGCATTATATGGACGACTGTGTCGATCGCCAGTGTGTTGGGCCGAACCAGAAGATAGAATTATTCTTGGGCCGAATGAGATTCGTGATAGCAACGAGAAGATCGTCGTGATTCAGGATCGACTGAAAGTAGCTCAGAGTCGGCAGAAGAGTTACATGGATAGAAGATGTCGACCTTTGGAATTCGAGGTTGGATACTTTGTACTCTTGAAGGTATCACCTCACAAAGGCATCTCGCGATTCGGAGTGAAAGGAAAACTTGTGTCAAGATATGTTGGACCGTTCGAGATCACTCAACATATTGGTGTGGTTGCTTATCGATCAACCTTCCTTTGGAACTTTCGCATGTTCACGACGTATTTCATGCGTCGATGCTTCAAAAGTGCCCACCAGAGCAGGATAAGTTCGTTTCGTTCCAAGACATACAGATTCAAGAAGACACGACATATGAAGAAATGCCGATCCAGATTATCGATCATAAAGTGATTGGTTTGCGTCGTCATGAGATCTCATTAGTTAAGGTCATGTGGCAACATCACGGGGTTGATGAAGCCACTTGGGAATTAGAGTCGAGTATGCGGGAGTTATATCCGCGTTTGTTTTATTTTTGAATTGACTTGTAAATTTCGAGGATGAAATTTCTTTTAGGGGTGGAGAGTTGTAACACCCCGAAGTTAATTTAATGTTATTAATGTGTAGAATGGTGAATTAGTGTGCCATAATGAATATTTTAAGCTTAATTTGATCATTATGTAAAATTTCTAAATTTATGATTTTTTTTATTATTTCAGTGATTTTTAATTATTCTTAGGTATTTTTAATTGTTATTTTAAATTTTGAAACAAAACAATTTGTCAAATGACCAACACGTCCCATTTTGGAAAACCACGTGCGGGACGCGGTATTGAAAACTGCCTCTCTTCTCTTTATAAATCTCACTCTCTCTCACTCTTCCTCACTCTCTCACTCGCTCATCTCTCTCGCTCTCTCTCTCTGTCATTCACTCTCTCTCTCATTCTCTCTCAAAATTTTGAAACAAAATCAGATTTCAAGCTTCGGGATTGTGGATTGGAGGCTCGAGAACGTGATTGAGGAACCACAAACTCGATTCAAGCTTCGATTCAAGGTTAGATTTTAAAATTTCTAAACTTTTTAAATTTTTTAATTTTTTTTTTTGCATTTTGAAATCTAAGCTTTTCTAAGCTTAGAAAACCTTCAATCTAGGTTAGATGAACTTACATTAACTTGAATATAAACTTTGTTTCATCAAAAACGGATTTAAATCAAGATTTTTCATTTTTCTTCATTTTTCTCTATTTTTGGATTTTTTCAAAATTTTCATTTAAAACTTGTTTTAATCCATTAAAAAGTGTTCTACTATGTTTTTCTATTGTTTATGATCATTATCCATGTCTGAGAACTGAGAAAACAGGTTAGATTTGAAGATTTGGGCTCAGGGAGGCCGAGACCCGTGCGTGGAAATTTTTAGAATTTCCTAGATCGGTAGGCCGAACTTGATGTTCGGCAGGCCGGATTCATATGTTCGGCAGGTCGGATTCATCCGACCGGCAGGCCGAACTTGGAAAACTTCGATCGACCGGACTTGGACCTCTGGCAGGCCGAACTGCATAGTTCGGCCGAACCAGGGCAACCGACAGGCCGACCGGATATGGTAAAATTTTGTGATTTTTCACCCGTTTTCACTGTTTTGAACCCTGATTGAAATTTTGACTTTATAAAATGATTTTATAAACCTAAGTGGCACACTAGGACACCATGAGATGATTTAATAACCTAGGATATCTCGGGTTAGATACTAATAGACCTAGTTTGTATTTAAGGTTGTGCGTGGATCCGTGGAGCTAACGTATAGCAGACCGGGATTACGGTGTGGGACACCGGCACGAGTATTGAGGTAGGACTTCTACCCCTTCCTTGGTAGCTAGTTTCAAATGTTTTAGCCACAAAGGAATTTTTAACAAAAATGTTTTCAATGACTAGTTGAAAAAGGATCTTTATTTACTGATTT
>CAMOHE010036044.1:0-34209 GCA_946598075.1 Artocarpus hirsutus
AACAAGATTTTCTCAAAAATCTGAAAATGGAGAAAATAAAGGAAAAATAAAAAATCTTGATTTCAATCCGTTTTTGATGAAATAAAGTTTGCATTCTAGCTAATCTAAGTCCATCTAACTTAGATTGAAGCTTTTCTAAGCTTAAAAACTCTTAGATTTCAAAATAGAAGAAAATTTGAAAAATGTAAAAAGTTTTAAAATTTTGAAAACTAACCTTGAATCGAAGCTTGAATCGAGTTTGTGGTTGCTCAATCGCGTTCCCGAGCCTTCAATCCACAATCCCGAAGCTTGAAAACAAATTTGATTCAAAATTTGGAGAGAGAATGAGAGAGAGTGTGAGAGAATCCGAGAGAGTGAAAGTGAGAGGAGAGAGAGACGAGCGTGAGAAAATGAGAGGAAGAGAGAGAGAGAGGAAAAATAAATAGAGAAAAAGAAAAAAGCAGTTGTACAAAACTGTGTGCAACAATACACTGTTTTTAAAATCAAATTGTTTCATTGAAAATTAAATTAACAATTAAAAACAATTTAGAATAATTAAAAATCATTAAAAGAGTAAAATAACATAAGTTTTTCTAAATTTTCGTAAAATAATCAAATTAAGTTCTAAAACACTCATTATGGCACACTAATCCACTATTTAGCATTTTAATTACACTTAACTAACTTCGTGGTGTTACACTTTTAGAGTTGTTAACCTTAATGTTAAGCATTATGTCTATCTTAGGTTTGATAAAACAGAGATTGTTGTGCATCCATCCATCATAGATAAAAGATTTGTTTTTACAAATCACTACTTTATTATTGTAAGATACTAAATAAGAGTTTTTAAATAAACAAACTACAAATATTAAATTTCTTTTAAGTGTAGGAACATAAAAACAATATTTCAAAACTAAAATCCTATAATTATCAAAATAAAGATGGACATCTACCACTGCTTCAGCCAACAATAAGGATTCATCACCAATTCGTAACGTGAAGTCTTCATGCAGTAGACTTCTCATTTCCTTAAACCCCTACAGAGAAACATAAACATGATTAGCTGCTCCAGAATCTATGACCTAAGTGTCACTTGATTCTTCAACTAAACAAGTTTCAATAACCAGAAGTTCACACTTACCTCCTCGTGAAAGAAAGTTCTTGTAATTCTTCTTAATGTGCCTAACTTTACCACAGAAAAAGTACTTTAGCTTATTCAGGTTCTTCTTTTTCTTCTTCTTATTCTTGCCATTCGTCGGAATAGAAGATTTCTCGTTCTTAGCCCTCTGCTTCTTTCTATTCCCTAGGTTAGGTTTGGAACCAGACGCAGCCGTCAGGTTAGCCTCACTACCAGCAGGAGTTTCCCTGAACAGATTTTTGAACTCCTATAATTGCTTCATTTACTCAGTCAAGGTCACATTCTGTCTATTGCTCAAATTATATGAAGCTCTAAACAGGATGAACTCCTTAGATGAATTCTCAAAAACCATAGTAATCTGTGACTCAACATCTATATCAGCTCCCTAGGTTTGAGCCTCAACAAGGTAACCCATGACCAATATCATATGCTCCTTCACAGGAGTCCCCAGTCTTTGTTTGCAATTTAAGAGCTTCTAAAGAGCCCCTTGCCATTTTGTTAGGACTTAACCTCCAAACATATCTTCAAGGTTATCCAAGATCTGCTCCATAGTCCCGTAATCTTCATGTTGAGCCTACAGCACTTATTCATGTTAGTCATAGCATAATAATGGGCTTGATCATTAGCATCTTTCTAGTGATCATATGCTTGGATTTGATCGTTAATGGAATCCCTGGTAGTTTATGGAGGACACAATGTTGTCAGCACAAATTTTAGTTTCTCAAAGGAAATAACGATATTTAGGTTCCTTTTTCAATCATTGTAATTCTCACTAGTTAACATGTTTTATCAAGTATCGATGATAAAGCATTTTTAGACATTTTAATCTATAATAAAGATTTATATTCTAAATATAAGCAAACATTTCCATAACAATTTAGTAAGATAGCACAAACAAGTAGACATACCATTGTATTTATGTGCCAAAATCTTTAAAAAATCACTTTACAATGATAATTTCTTACTCAGAATCCAACAAGTTGCCTAGGGGAGACTTGCCAAATTCAATTAGAAACACAGATCCTCTTCAATTAATATATATCATCTAAGGTCTTTCTAATATAGCATATATTAATAACCATTTTCTTTGGCAATTAATTTCATTAATAGAGCTCCTAGAGAACGTGAATAATAAAATTAATCTTGAGTATATAACCATCATTTCAACTATTGTATCCATGATTTAAAATCGTTACCTAGGAATATGCAACAATAAATCATGCTAAAATAATTTATCCCTTTGAAGATCTAACCTGGTACATGATAAAATCCCTTCCAACTATCATGTGCTACTTATGGACCAACGATGGAGGCCATAGGTCCTCTGTTTGAGAACCTTCTCCCATTTAATATTTTAAAAGTCAAGGTTTTATGTTAATATTTATGAATAATTTTTAATGAGCAACACTCCCTATTCTACATGTCATGTTTCAACATACATGGCAAATCATATTATAATGCAGACAATCAAAGTAAGATGTAAAGCCATAAGCAAAATAATAAATAAATAACCATAATATCATGGTTTCATCCTAGAAAAAAAGAAAAATATTACAAAAGATCAATCGAAACATATTATCAATTATTCATCTTGTATCTTCATGTTGTTTCTTTCTTCATGTGGCGTCCACCTTCAATTCTTCAATCTCTCATAGATCAAAAGGTTTATTTTTCTGGTCATCATAAAATTTCATGTTTCTCAAAATTGTCTCAAAAATTAAATAAAAAAAGCACCGAAAAACACACATTTTTCAAGAAACATTCTGCTCTCTACTAGCCTGTCGAACTTGATGTTCAGCCTGCCGGTCTGACAACCAGCCTACTGAACTTAAGGGGTTCAGCCTGTCAACCAATTTGAACTAGCATTCTGCCCTGTTGTCGGCTTGTTGGTCTGCGACCATCGGCCTGCTAACAAATCTGAACTTAGCGTTTTTTCCAAAAAAACATTTTAAGCAGTATTTCAATCTTATTTTCAACAATTCAAAAACATAAAAATTAGAAACACAAAAAAAAAAAAAAAACAATAGAACTTCTATCATCTCTATCTTCTATATCTATCTTCACTTCGAATGATTATTTAATTATAAAATTTTACAAATTTAAAATTAAAATAATAATTCCTAGATAGTGATAATAAACCGCCATATAATTACATGAAAAACTTATATACACATTCTGATCTCTAAGAAACCATAACTAACATAAATTAATTAAATAATAATTAAATAATAATTTAATCAACCATAATTAATTAAACATTCATCATATAATCTCATGATAATATTTAATTATATAGAAACCATAGAATGCCAATTCTTTAAAAAATTAAATTTAAGCATAGGAGAGAACAAGATCACATAATTCATATATATAGCATGATCACAAACCTGAAAATCAACGTAAAAACCAGGCTCTGATATCAATTGTTAGAAAAGTAGTATGCAAAGGAATTTTAAAGATTTTAAATCAGAGCGTTCTCCAAAAACACAAGTTTGACATGCTAAATACATAAATTAATAATAGATCTTATTGATCTCTTTTGTATAACAAAGTGGGCTTGAATATGTGTAGAGAAGAACGTTCTAGAAGAGCCCTAACTAACTAGTCTTCTTTCTATTCTTTATTTACGATTGGAGTATGGATGGTCACACGTCGTAGAGCTTTTCCTTTGGTGACTCTTCTTCCAACCACTTGAGAAGACCTAGAGCAAAGGTTCTTGATGTTGAACAATAGCTTTCAGGGAGTTTCAGAGTTTTTCAAACTAGTGTACTCACTCTATGCTTCTCAACTAATCTAAATAACTGAGACAACTCACCCCCTATTTATAATGGTCGAATTTGGGATTAAACCTTATCAGATTAGGCCTCAAAATTTAAGTATGAATTAACTTCTTATGAAAACATGTATACAAATTATTGCACGGGCGACAGGCCAAACTAGGAAGTCGGCCTGCCGAACTTACTCCATCGGCAGGCCAAAGTTTTCCATCGGTTTGCCAAACTTACGATAATCTTGATCCACTAAAATATCTCATTTTTCACCTGAGATTCTTAGATAGAATCCCAGTTTTAATTTAAATAGTCTAATAGAAAAGTTATTTGATTAAAACAGGGATATCCATATAATCCCATAGAAAATAAAATATTAGCAAAATAATTCAACATGTTTACCTCGAATTAATTTACCAAATTATTCAACTAATAAAGTAACAAGAATTATTGAATCCAATCTTATTGAATGTTAACCAATCTAATAATTTAACATAAGTCACCAATATGTAGGAAAAACATACCATATTGTTACATGATTTATAATGAGCTAGCAAAGGGGACTCGAAGGACATATATATTTCAAGTTCCTAAAATTATAAAATACAATATTTTAGATATATATTTTATAATTATCAACATTAATGCTACTCCACTAAAAGCTTAAAGCTGCACTCTCAAACTATATAAAATTACGAAGCTTCAATAAGCTAACCGTCCATGACATATCATATTGTGTTACATCCCCATAGGATATTCATAATCATCTTAAGGATAAATTTCGTTTTACCTTCTTGATTATTTTCATCTTATGTTTCATTATCACACCATTGGAATACTTATTATCCGTAGATAGTATATCATTTGGTTACACCTATATATCTAAATAGTTGAGCGCTCTAGTCTTCCAATTATAGAATATGCATATAAGAGAGTATCATTGACTCCATAAAAGAGCTATGGATTCCATATCTATGAATAACGAGTCTACGTCAATTAAGAGTCATGTTCCCAACATATCTATATGTGTACCATCATAAAGTCAAGATGTCACTTTTTGGTATATCAAAAGACATAAGTCAATAACACGGGCTCATTAGTAATTTCAAGATTAAGACACCATATATATGGTTGTCTAAAATGAATTGATTTGTACAAATGGATTTATTAACCAAATCAATTCAACTTTTATGTCCCGTTCTAATACATTGTCACCTATAATAATGCATCAATGTTTCTACTCGTGGAGTCTCACTCCGATGACCAAGACAAGTCATCTCCTATTAAGGATGTAGACAACACAACTAGCATGAATAAAGCGACTAACTTTATTTCCTTGATTGTAGATCTTATGATTTAGACCATCACACCTTTAAGATTCATGTCTTTTGTATAATCTATTTATTATATGCACGATTCTTAAAAGTTTAGACCAATAGTCTTAGACTTTCGTTTGCTTATCTTATATTCAATAGAAATGAACATAAAGAGGACAATATTTGCTGTAATAAATAAATTCGTTATTGATAAAATGTCTTCAAAAATGTGTTACAACATTTTACTCCTTAGAGCACTATATCTAACAGTCGTTTTGCAAAATATTAGCACAAAAGAACCACAATAGCACTATAGTTTGCCAATACCTATGACCTTTTTTTCCTTTGAAATTAATCATCGACTGTTTGTGTTGACAAGATCACAAGCAACCATAATCAAGAAAATAGGAAGGAAATTTAAAGAAAATTTATTTTAATTTAAAAAATGACAAAGAGCTAATCATGTTGTTACTTTTTTATAGAAACCCTATCCTCTTTCCTTTAATTTTTTCCTCTATCACATTTTTCTTACTATATTAATTAGCAATAAGGTTAAATTACAGAGCTAAATGACAATGTAACACATGTTTGAGTTGGTCTATATATGCCAAATAGTAAGATTCTCTTTTATTTAAATTGCCATCAATTTTTTTTAGGTAATAACTAGTTAAAAACATGCATTAAGCTCGTGCATATAAAGCAGGTTAATAAAAATAAAAATAGTAAAAAAATTGAGAAAAAATAAGTTAAAAAACTAAAAAAATGTAAAAAATGTTTCAGAATAAAAAAAAAAGAAAAAAAACGTTTCAAAAGAATGAAAAAAAAAGTGTTGAAAGAATGAACAAAAAAAGTTTAAAAAAAAATGCCGAAACATTTCAGGTTTTGAACATTGTAAAAGCATCACGCAAAACTCATTCTTTTTTTTTTATATACATTTTAAAGATAAAAAACTGCCATCAAGTTGGGGTAACTATGTAAACAAGTGAACAACATAGGATGATAGGTTCTCTTTTTCTTTCTTTAGGATTTTTTGTTTTCTTTCTTTTTTTAGGAATACATTTAAAGTTTTATAAAACTTTATTATAGAATTAAAAAAAAAACACTTAAAGAGTGTTTACAATTTCTATATGGGTTGTGGACTAAGTCAAGTCCCATGTAGTGACAAAGTGAAGAGAAGTGCTAATTGCACTCTCCTTTTTACTCTTTTTTATGCTTTCTCTATTTATTGTTTGACGCGTAGACTTCACTATCTTACTTGATGTTTAAATAATAATTTATAATGTTAGTAGATTCCACATGTTAGATAGTGATTGAAAAAAGTGTGAAAAGCACTCATCTAGAGTGAAACTAGGCCATCATTTCGAATTGACTTGAGTCTATACTTTTTATTATATTAATTAGAGGGTTTGGAATGTCGTTGAAACTGTAAGTCTAAAAGTATTACAGTATGTGAGAGTTTTACAGTATTTATAGTTGAAACTGTAAGTTTCAAATAGGTTGCCAAACATCCTTTTAATGGCAAGGCCTCTTAAGTAATATAAAAAATATTACACTAAATGACACTTCAATATTTAGTTTTTTTTCCCCTTATAAAAGAGGCTCTTTTGCTTTATGTAATGTTGTTTTGGCTTTATCCAGTGATAAAAATATAGGTGTCAGTGGAAATATCGATACTTCAACTTTAGAAAATTTCGAGAAAAATACCGATATCGGTAGAAATTTCGATAAATATTACAAAAATTGTGAAATTTTACATTAATAATAGCTCTAATATTTTAAGAAACAATAAGCATTAAACAAAAATATAAATAAATATGATTTATATAATAAACTTCATGCGTATTAAATTTGTCAATACCAAAAGGAAGTTCTGTAAAACTTAAACATGGTTAAGATTCTATCTTGATTCAAACAATATTGATGCCATGACATGCTATTTGAGTAGTGTTGAATATAGTTATGAATATGCCATATATAGGTTTGTTAACTTCTTTCCTATATTTCCATGAACAGAAAGTCTTGAATTCGCCTAATTATTTGCCTTAGATAGTGGAGGCATGCTCGTATAAGGAAAATTAAAAATTCCATAACTATCATAATTTTCTAAACAGCAACTAAAAGACATAAGATTATGGGTAGGCTGAAGCTTGTTGCTAAGTTAATGTGTATAGGACAAATATTCATTTATGTGAAAATATAAAATACTGATATGTTATTTTGTAATTTCTAACATTATTGAAATTTGGTTAACATTTCGGTGATATATACTAAAATTTTGTACAAAACACATTGCAGATTTTTCGGTATTGATATTTTTACCAATATTTCTCCAATAGCCTTCCGAAATCAATATTATAGTGAAAATATATTCTTTTCTCATACTCTTTTTTTCTTTTAGAGTTAATAGCTCTAAAGGTTTATGAACTTTTAACATTATGACAATTTGGTCATTGAATTAATTTAATAGACTAAAATAGTTTTAAACTTTTAATATTGTGATAATTTGGTCCTTCAACTAATTTATATAGGCCGAAATAGTCATTGAAATAATTTTTAATAGCAAAATCAATCTTATAATTTCATGATGGCCCTCACCTTGCAGCCTTGAACTATTACAATTTGAATAAAAAATCATGGTGGCCTTCACCCTGTGGTATTACTCTCTACAGCACTGGCTTTGTGTCACCTCCTTATTCTACTCTCTTTGCAACAAAACCACCATGTAGTTGCCACACCTGTTACCTCACCCTACTACCCACATAGAGAGACTATGTGGTCATAGTGCCACCGTATCAACCATGACAATTTTAGCTTATTAAATTAATTTAAGGACCAAATTCTCATAATGTTAAAAGTTCAGGGACCAAAATGTCACAATATTAAAAGTTTAGGGACTATTTTAGGCCATTAAATTAATTCAATAATCAAATTATCACAATGTTAAAGGTTTAGGAACATTTATAGCTATTTGCCCATTCTTCTATCACCTTTTTCCTTTTTTATTTCCTTTGTTTTTTGTCCACCTTTCTTTTTTTTGTTTGCATTTTTTATACATAAGAACTTCGAATCAAAAAAATTTAATAAGAATTTTAAGATCTTTGTATAAAAACATACAAAAAATGTACATGTTGGATACGTGCTCATCACTACTACTTTATAAAGGTCACAACAAAGAGACATTTATTTATCTTAAACTATTTAATGGCACATATAGTAGCAATTTTTAGAAATTGTATTTTTTTTTGCATGTTTCTTTAATTTTATGTTGGTGAAACACTTATCTTGAGGAAAAAAAAATTTACGGGATGCCTAATAACTGCATGCTAGTATTTTTACATGAAGTGCACATTATTCATAGGGTTAATAAGATAAAAAACCAAAGTATCTTTATCAAGTTAAAATATGACTATAGTTTGTAAAATTTGTAAATATTATATATATGTCTTAAAATAATGCTATTAAATTAATAACCGTATTATTATACAGTACAAATTCTAATTTATTTAAATAATTAATGTCATTAGGAGCATCAATATAATTTTATTTAAATAATTAATGTAATTAGAAGCATCTTTAAAATACTTCAAATATTGTGTTGAATTTTAATTTCATAACTATTATTTGGTCATGTGTTGTAATTTTTGCAATTATTTATATTCAATTAAAATTAAAAACTACATGTGTTTTATCTGCAGTTTAATTTTTAGAGGATAGTTTTTCCCCAAAAAAAAAAAAAAAATTGCCACCATAATTGAGGGAGCTTGCTAAGAAATAAAAAAAAAGAAAGAAAACATATGACATGTAATGTTTGGAAAGAAAGTTGAAACTTAAACACTGTATTATATGAGAGTTTTACATTGTAGTAAACTTTTACTTTTTACTGAGAGTTTTATATTGAAGCAATTGGAACTTTTATTGCAATGGATTTCCCAAACAAAGCCAACTTGGAAGAATGGTTAGAACCAACATTTTTGGTTTGAGAATTATAGCATATGAGAACTTTACATGGTAGCTTTTTATTGTAGCATATGAGAGCTTCATTGTGAAGCCTAACAAAAAAAAAAAAGAAAAAAAATAGAGATAGTAGTTGAAAGAAGTCATTTCCAATTTAACTCGGTATAGATGTGTAAACAAACCGAGTGAGACAAAATGAAGTTTTAAATTTGAAAAGAAAGGTAGAATTGGAAAAATAAATAGAAGGTTAATCGTATAACTATACTTTTCGGTTTTAATTATTTATCAACTTATTCTTTTGTTTTTAGAAACTACAAAAATATCATTTGAATTTGAAAAACTTGTTTTAATTTTATCCTTTATAGACTTTTTGACTTAAAAACATAGAGATTAAATAAAAATATATTTTACTAAACTTAATTTGTTTATGAAATATATGTTTTTTTGAGAAAAATAAAAAATATTTTAAAATTTTAAAAGTCAAAAACTTAAGTTTTTTTTATATTTGATATTTTTTTAAAGATTTTTTTTATGTTTTTAATATATAAAATATTTATCATAACCATTAAAGATAGTCATGTTGTTTTGTTTAATTTTTTTATTCATAATAATTAAATTCAAATAAAATTTTAAAATTTTAAAAATATTTTTATAGTTTTTAAAAACAAAAAAATAAATTGATAAATAGTTAAAATTAGAAGTACCTTTTAAGTTACCACTGAATTATAAATATGTGGTGTTTGGAAAGTGGTGGGAACCGTTGGTTAGAATCACTTTTATTGTAACATATGAGAACTTTATACTGTAGTAATTTTTTATTATTATTATTATAGCATGTGAGATCTTTATAGTGTTTATAAGTGAGTTTGTGATGGAAATCGGTTTTTACTGTTATGCAAAAGAGGGGAAAATAGTTAAATAAATAAATGAGGATAAAAAAAATTTAAATAAATAAATAAGGAAAAAAAAAACAAAAAATTTAAAGTAACAAAGGAAAGGAGAGAGTTGTGAAAACATTTCAAAACGCGAGGAGAGAGAGTTTAGAGAGAGAAGGGGCTTCTTCTACTTCTTCTCCAACGTTTCTTCTTTCGCATTATTACAAAAAACCATTTTTCTTTCTTCTTTTCTTTTGAATTCACCTCAAATCCCAGAGATCTTATCCGTTTTCCCCAATTTCTAGGGTTTCATTTCGTTTCGATTCTTTCCGATCCTTCGTTGTTTCTTCTCGATTCAATTGGATTTTAGATCTTTGATCTCAAATACTTTCCTCTGCCATGGAAGCGATCGAGGAGTTGTGGCAGCTCTCCGACTCGATGCGTCAAGCTGCCGCTCTTCTCGCCGACGAAGACGTCGACGAGAATTCCACCTCCTCCCGACGCGATTCCACTTTCCTCAACGTCGTCGCGATCGGCAATGTCGTGAGTGGTTTTTGTCCCTCTTTCGCATGGATTCCATTCATATTTCATTTTGTATTGCTAATTTGGCTGACTGGGTTTTTTGCACGAACACAAAGATTGGTTTCTTTTTTTTTTTTTTTTTTTCCCCTTTCTGGATTAGGTCAGATTTAGATTTATTCGTTTGGTGCGAGGGAGATCTTTGATTAATCCGGGTCTGTTCTGAATCTCGAGCGATGCAGTGATTTCATATAGTTTAGATTAATTATGCCTAACACTCTGACTTGAGGTTTTCATTTGTAGCATATTTGATTGAGAAGAATGACGGAGGAGCAGGAGAGAAATGGAAATTTTAAGGGTTCATCTGACTGTCTTGGCTAAGGCAAAGATCCTTCCCAAAAATGTGGAATTACCATATTTGTCACTAGGATTTATACCGACCTAGATTTTCCGATTTCACTGTTTTTTGATTTGATTGTAGCATGAAACATTGACGCTAGAACTTAGTTTGTTCACTGTTTAATAAATCTTAGAGTTGGTCTTTATCACGGAATTAGAATAGATTACTCCACATTGGGGCTACCATTTTTATCGTCTTCTTTTTCCTTAATTGCTGATGGCCAACACTAGTGGCTTCTCTGAAAATTACTAGAATCTGATTGAGCTTTGAGCTGACGAACTATGAGCTTTCTTTAAGATAAGTCTGAAGTGCAGTGTGAAAATTGGATCAGTCTTGTGCTCTGTATTATTTTCTTTAATTGTTTAAACGTACTCATGTGATGTTTTTGTTGGTGCTTAATATGTTCAGGGTGCAGGTAAATCAGCAGTCTTGAACAGTTTGATTGGACATCCTGTTCTGGTGAGCTGAAATTAGTGTTTTTATTGCATTTGTATTATGTATAATCTATCTGGTAAAACATCATAAAGCTTTTATCTTTCTTCTAAGTTTCTTTTTTTTATGTTTTCCAGCCAACTGGTGAAAATGGTGCTACTCGAGCTCCTATTAGTATAGATTTACAGCGGGATGGTTCTCTGAGCAGCAAATCAATTATATTGCAGATTGACAACAAATCACAGCAAGTTTCTGCAAGTCAGTAAAATACTACTTTGTTGTTTTGTGACGACCATGATTTCTTTCTGTTTAATTTTTTTTCTTGATCCATTTTTTCAGTATATTAGACCACCTATTACAACTCTTGCTGTAACTGGAATTTTTTTATGATTGTCTCTTTGTTTCTGTCATATGCTTTTGTTGTAATATTCCAACTTTGCAAGTTGGATATTTTAAATTGATCATCATTGCTGTTATGGCTACTTCTACATTTTAATGTTCACTTGCTAGTGCATTCCTATTTTCTTTCTTTGTCTCTATCTCTCTCTCTCTCTCTCTCTATCTTTCACGTCACTGTATTTGCTTTATTATTATTGTTATTTTGCAGGTGCTTTGCGCCATTCTCTGCAAGATAGGTTGAGTAAGGGTTCCTCAGGCAAGAGCCGTGATGAAATATATTTGAAACTACGGACGAGTACAGGTTGGTTCGTGATTGAAGGCCTGATAATTAACGGCCTTCAGCCCCTAAGTTTACTTTCTCTGCAACATTTAAAATTTCAGTTGACAGTCCTTTTTATTGATTATGATTCATGATAAGGTTAACTCGTTTTATATTCTTAAATATGATTCATTCCCCTTTTTGATAAGTTTTAACTAAGTGTAGCAACTTTTTGAACATGGTCATTTTCTTTTTGGTTCTATTAATAAGTAATAATGGTAAGATGCAAAACTTCATGTGATTTATGGTGGTTATTTGATTTGAATTCATGGGGAATGAGATCCAGTTGTTATGAATGCATAATATGCGTCTTTAATTTTTCTTAACTTGATCGATACTTCATATGGTCTTTTATAATTTTCAAAATACTTTATATGGTCGATTTTAATATTTTATAATGTTTGGCAATAGTACTCGAATATGTTTCGAGTCTGTATGTAACCTGGTGCTTTTACTATTTACTGTGAGATTTATTGGTATCTGAATTGGAGTTTTTTCATGTTAGATAGATCTGTCATCCAATGTCTCGCCTTTGTTATTTTAGTTCATTTCCTTGCATCTTATGTGCTAATTCTTACTGCTTTGCTTTCATGAATTTTTTCAGCGCCTCCTCTTAAATTGATTGATTTACCTGGGCTGGACCAGCGGATCATGGATGAATCTTTGGTAAGGGGTTTCATGGGTTGATTCCATTGGTTATGTAACAAACTCGTTTCATGGGTTTAATTCATGTGCTTTCGGGTTATGGCTCCTTTTTATATATTTTTTTTTGTTTTA
This sequence comes from Artocarpus hirsutus, assembly GCA_946598075.1. Lineage (NCBI taxonomy): Eukaryota > Viridiplantae > Streptophyta > Magnoliopsida > Rosales > Moraceae > Artocarpus > Artocarpus hirsutus. The sequence continues at coordinate 12,877 of CAMOHE010036044.1, forward strand.
ATAAACATAATTTTTAATATTTGAACTAAGATCTAAATTAGTAGTTCATCATGGTTTTTGGTACATGATAAATTATTCAGTAAATTTCTGATGGTTTGTACATAGGTTAGTGAATATGCTGAGCACAATGATGCAATCTTGTTGGTTATAATCCCTGCTGCTCAAGCACCTGAAGTTGCTTCATGCCGAGCTCTCAGAGTTGCCAAGGAATTTGACGGGGATGGTAAAATTGCTTTTTTTTCTTCACCCACACTGGCTTTTCTTTCTTCCTTTTCTATTTTAGAATTTTCTTTTCTCTCGGTGTGAGGGTTCTGAGTGCTGGTTGTACACCTTGGGCCCTTCACATTTTCTGAGTGTTTACGCCTTAAATTTTCCCTTTATTGCTCTGTGTCATTTCTCTTCTCCTGTTTATTTTTTTCTTTCCTCAAAGATTTTTAGAGAGCCAATGGGGAAATAATATTGATAACAGGTACGAGAACCATTGGTGTAATTAGTAAAATAGATCAAGCTGCTTCAGACCAGAAAGCTCTTGCTGCAGTCCAGGCTCTTCTGTTAAATCAGGGGCCATCAAGGGCATCCGATATGCCCTGGGTTGCATTAATCGGTCAGTCAGTTTCAATAGCTTCGGCACAATCTGGATCTGTTGGGTCTGAGAATTCTTTAGAAACAGCGTGGAGGGCTGAGAGTGAAAGTCTCAAGTCCATCTTGACTGGAGCTCCTCAAAGTAAGCTAGGGAGAATAGCATTGGTGGATGCTTTAGCTCAGCAAATTCGCAATCGTATGAAAGTCCGTCTTCCAAACATCCTATCTGGGTAAATTCCTTTCACGTGTTCTTCATACATACTTTTTAATGCATACACACTTATTCTTCTTGATAGGTTTCAAATTTGTTTATTAACGGTTAGTTATAACTTGGTGTTAGTTTGCTAATAAAAGCTAATTATGACTAAATTCATGTTTTTTCTACCCTAAATCCAAATCTGATATTTACTTTACTAGTTAATTTGATTCACATTCTCCCTTCCTTTTATACCTTGCAGGTTACAGGGTAAGACCCAAATAGTGCAGGATGAGTTAGTTAGGCTAGGTGAGCAAATGGTGCAAAGTGCCGAGGGCACCAGGGCAATAGCTTTGGAACTATGCCGTGAATTTGAGGATAAGTTTCTTCAACACATTACAAGTGGTGAGGTAAGTTTTCTTTTGTAGTACCTTTTAAAATTTTTAATATTCAATACTTTGCACGCCAGGTCCTTGAATATTATCTTTCTGCTTGAATTTGCTGATAAACGTGCATAAGATCAATTTTGTTGTCACTTTTGCTCTTAACAAACTTCCATTGCAGGGTTCTGGTTGGAAAGTTGTTGCTAGTTTTGAAGGGAACTTTCCCAACAGAATCAAGCAGCTTCCGTTGGACCGGCATTTTGATATAAATAATGTGAAAAGAGTACGTATAAATTCCTTTTTTCAATTTTTTTTTTCTTTGTTTCTTTAAAATCTATATATATATATATATATATATAAAATGCTATTACTTATTGTGATCTTTTAATTATTCTTTCACCAGATTGTCTTAGAAGCAGATGGTTACCAGCCATATTTGATCTCCCCTGAAAAGGGTTTAAGATCTTTAATCAAAGGTGTTTTGGAGCTTGCGAAAGAGCCATCACGTCTTTGTGTTGACGAGGTAATTCTAGAAGTTTAGTATTGTTTTTTTAAAATCTTGAGTCCTCCTTGCTTGCATTTTTGAAAAGCAAATATGTTCTTCTTATTTTCCCTTTTCTTAGCCTCTCTCTATTTTGCATTGTGAAATTTTTGCTTAAATTTTCCTTGTTAGCTGCAATTATTTGGATCTTTAAATTTTATAACCGATTACTACTTAGACACTTGTTGTCTATGTCACGCCTGATGTCAGTAGACACGTTTATGGCTGTAGTTTCATGCTTGTTCCTGTGCTTCCCTTTAATGAGCTTCTTATTCTTGCATACACGCACACATATAAAAGCTTCTTATTCTTTTATAAATTAGGGTGACCCTTTCTATCTTCTGGAATAAAAAGTGATTTTCTACTTGATGAGAGATCTTAGAGAATGTAATTTACGTAGGTCTTAGAGAATGTAATTTATGTGTCATAAATTTAAATATTAAACTAAGCTTGCGTTCTTTATGATCTCTGTTTGATTATTGTGCGTTAAATTGCTACTAAATGGTTGATAGCTTATGGGGTTTCTACTGATTGTTGAAAAGGTACACCGTGTCCTGGTAGACATTGTTTCTGCTGCTGCAGCTGCTACACCTGGTCTTGGTAGATATCCTCCTTTCAAGAGAGAGGTATGTACACCCTCTCACTTTTCTTTCTCCTATTAGTGCATGTGGTCATGCTTGCACTATCAGAGCTCTACTTTTATAATATTGTTTTTCTTCTGCTTTAACATGTTATATAGGTCGTGGCCATTGCAAGTGCTGCTCTCGACGGGTTCAAAAATGAAGCAAAGAAAATGGTGGTGGCCCTAGTAGATATGGAGAGAGCTTTTGTGCCTCCTCAACACTTCATTCGTTTAGTACAAAGGAGGTATTTTTGATAATTTGAGATGCCATATGGTCAATAGTCTGTTTGACTTTCCGTGATTTGGAGTTTCTATTGTACTATTGACTATGACCTCAAATTTTAAGTATAAGATAGCTTATTTGTTTTGTAGCTTTTAAGAATTTATTTGTCTATTGTTTGTTTAGTTGTCTCCCTCTGAAACCGTTTCCAAGACATCCCATCCATAGATATATTATGCTGCTTTCTCTCTCTCAATGTGAATATGCCCCATCTTTTTCATACAAAAGGAAGTTAAATCAAAACTACCTCATTGAGAGTTGGACACATGGGTGCCACATGTTGCTTTTGCTTTGTCTGTGGTTGGTCTTTTTTTAATGCTCTTATGCAGCCTACTGATTTTATCAATTTTTTGTTAATTCAGAATGGAGAGACAGCGCAGAGAGGAGGAGCTGAAAAACCGATCATCCAAAAAGGGACAAGATGCGGAGCAAGCAATACTCAATAGGGTAGGATGTCGTTGTCTGGTGTAAATTCACGGTTTTCAATTTTCATGTGTCAATTTATTCTTTTGCCCCTTATTTGGGTTGGCCTGTCCTAGGCAACTAGTCCACAAACAGGTGGTCAGCAAACTGGTGGAAGCTTGAAATCATTGAAGGATAAATCTGACAAGGCAGAAAAAGATGCACCTGAGACATCTGGTTTGAAAACTGCGGGTCCTGAAGGCGAAATTACGGCAGGTTTGTGGAGAAAACAAAAACGAGCTTCTCAATTTATAATATTATCTCGTGGTCTCTTGGTGGGTTTTGGCATTTTTTACAGAGATATTCTATGTGATGTTTGAAATCTAATGTATCAGTTATTTTTCTAATATCCACAGGTTTTCTGCTAAAGAAAAGTGCAAAAACTAATGGATGGAGCAGGCGATGGTTTGTTTTGAATGAAAAGACTGGAAAGGTATGTTGTAGTTTTCTTTATGCGTAGATATTTAGCTTAAATTTATCTGTTACACACCCATACGCATCCTCTCTAATGCTTATGCTAAAACTTTTCACTTTTTATCATGTTGGTTTCTCTTACCTCCTTCAACCTTTTAAATGAAAAAGTTGGGAGTTTGGTGATTTCTGTTCCATGGAGATTTAAGAGACTCTCAATGTACACATGCTCAACTTTGAATTTTTTTTTTTTTTTTTGGGATCTGATCATTTTTATTCATAAATTAGCTTCATATCTGACATAGTTTGTTTATTGCAAACTTATTTACGGGTGTTAAAAACCATGGCATTGTTCACCGCTTCCTGTTGGATTGTTCTGCAGCTCCTGTAATGAGTCTTGTTCTTGCATATTTTACATTTATTTTTTTTCTTTATTATAATACGAGATTTTTTCTTCAAATTTCTTGATGTTGATTTATTCACTTGGCCTCTATTCCACTTCACAGCTTGGCTACACCAAGAAGCAAGAAGAAAGACATTTCCGTGGGGTGATCACCTTGGAGGTATGGAGAAACATTATCCCCCTTGTGCTCTTAGATTTTTATTTTCATTAATTTAAACTTGATGCTCAGAATTTTTTTGATAAGAATAACGTTTAGCATCTTTGTTTGTTTCGCCGCTTCAAGAATATGAACCCACGCATTACAATTGATTTTGACAACAGTCTCATTTTTGGACATCTGAAGCATGAACAGCATCACTATCATTTATATCCCCCTTGTGTTTACAATGTGGTGGATCTGTCAAACATATCAGCCGTGTTTTCTTAATGCACCAATGAATGAATTCATAATGTCAAACCTTAAAAGTGCATGTCCCTGAGTTGAGATTTTTATTTCGTTTTGGTGTCCGTGTGTCAATCAATACCTTTAACTATCACCCGTATAAATAATTTTTCTCTTTCAGGAATGTAATATTGAAGAGGCTGCAGATGAAGAGGAACCTCCTTCAAAGAGTTCAAAGGATAAGAAGGCTAATGGACCAGATTCTGGAAAAGCAACCAGTCTTGTCTTCAAACTTACCAGCAAGGTCGCATATAAAACTGTATTGAAAGGTATCGTTTTCTCTTGGACGTTTTAGTTGTTCTAGCAGTGGGTTCTTGACTTCTTGGACTAAGTATTGGTTTGTTTCTGCTTATTGCCGTGTTTCCTTTTGTCTTGCAGCACACAGTGCTGTTGTCTTGAAGGCTGAAAGTATGAATGACAAGGTTGAGTGGATAAATAAAATTAGAAATGTCATTCAACCTTCAAGGGGAGGAAGAGGAACATCCAATGAAGGTGGTCTTACCATGCGGCAAAGTCTCTCTGACGGTTCCTTGGTGAGTTACAGACATTTGCTGCTATTTAATTTTGATGCAGTTGATGGAGGGTTGAAAATTATATAAACAAGTGCCTTTCAATTTCCATTGTTTATTTTGATGCTACTATTATTTTGCCCGTGAAGCATATTCACGGTCATCACTGTCCTGGATTAGCTAAGTTCTGCAAATTGTGTCTTATTTTCTTTTGTATCCTTGCAAGGATACGATGGCTCGAAGACCTGTTGATCCTGAAGAAGAACTTCGGTGGATGTCTCAAGAAGTTCGAGGTTATGTTGAAGCAGTTTTGAACAGTTTGGCTGCTAATGTACCCAAGGTAATGTTGTGACATAGGAGCTGAGCTTTTCATTACTGCTTTATTTACTACAATAAAAATTCTTTAATATGGTCCTTCAAAAAAAATTCTTTAAGATGTTTGTTTTCTTGACTGGTTGAGCAGGCTGTAGTTCTTTGTCAAGTTGAAAAAGCAAAAGAAGACATGCTAAACCAGTTATATAGCTCTATCAGGTTTAAAGGACTTTCCTTACCTCGTTTACTGTTTACGTTTACAATGCAAGACTTCTATTTTGTTTTCTGTTTTATATTTCAGTTTTACATAGATGCTGGTTGATTACATAATGTAATTGTCATGTCTGTGTCTCTGTGTAGCGCTCAAAGTACAGCAAGAATTGAAGAGCTACTTCAAGAGGACCAAAATGTAAAACGCCGCAGAGAACGATACCAGAAGCAATCCTCTCTCCTTTCCAAGCTAACTCGTCAACTCAGCGTTCACGACAACAGAGCAGCTGCAGCCTCCAGCTGGTCCAATGATGGTGGTAATGTCGGAGCTGGTATGTTGTTGAAAGCTGTTCTTAATTTTGCCCATTCAGTTCCAGAAGATCTATTGACTAGACAATTAAATTTAAATCAGTCTGCTTTTCCCCTCATATTTGACGTCAAGAAAATGTTGGTTTATTTAATTTGGTGAAGAAGTTACTTCCTTTTTAACTTTGCCTTGTGACATTTCACGTCCGCAACTTGCAGAAAGTAGCCCAAGAACTAGTGCTCCATCTGGTGATGACTGGAGATCTGCGTTTGATGCTGCTGCCAATGGCCCTAATAACCACTATGGTGACTACTCTAGATCCTCATCCAATGGTCACAGTAGGCGTAACAGTGATCCAGCACAGAACGGTGATGTGAATTCGGGGCCAAACTCTGGCAGCCGTCGTACTCCTAACCGGTTGCCACCGCCGCCACCGCAATCTGGTTCTTCAGGGTACAAATATTTTTAGATGGGTGACTGATTCTATTGACAATTCAATGTTTTCACTGCATTATTGGTGGGTGGGATTGCTCGGCGACGTATCATGATTTTTCCGGTAGAATCTTTAGAAGAGGAGAAAGAAAGGGTGTGTACATAAAAGACTTGAAAATTCCTCGGTATCAGGTTCTTGTGGTGTTCTGTGTAACGAGGTTGGATTCAAGGCATACTTGAAGTCAATTATGATCTATTTCTCTATTCAATTCTAAATGTTTTTGTTTACCTAGATTTTTTTTCCTTCTCTTTGCTGCGCTCATTTTTGGATTCTATAGATGTATTTTTGTGTATTGATTTTGATATTATATGTACGTTCAGGCTTTGATGGCTCTGTGACACTTGGATAATCTTGTTTGAGAGGATGGATGCATATTATAGTTCGCAACGTGATATATTTCTATTCCATGTTCGAACCCTTTTACCTTTTCTTATTTTGTTTTATTATTTATTATTTTTTTAAGTTCTAACCCTTTTGAATTGGGCTACTGTATGCCATATGGTCATGGAATGTACCGACTTTTGTGTTGGGTCGTTTTAGGAAGGGAGTCATAATTTTGAGCTATGACTGTTATTGTGTAACTAGTTCCAATTATGTGAAGGACCTCTTCCATTTTGCGGCAGAGATCAGATGATATATTCATGAAATGGTTCGGGCTTTGGTAAGCTAACTTGGTTTCTCGGTCTTTGCTTGTGAATTGTGAACTCTACCTTGACTGTTTTGGGTGAGCCTGTGGACTCTTGTAGAAATTGATTTTGCGTTTTTGTGGTGCATAAAGCTAGAAAAAGCGTCTATGGTGTTTGCTTAAATCATGTAGAAATACTTTGAATGACTAAAGAGAAACAAGTTCGTAATTATTTAAGAGTAGAGGGAACACGGATCTAGAAATTTAGAAATGTATAATCATTCAATTTCACGAGGACACGACTTTCAGCTGCATTTTGATAAATCAATGTGAAGTGTTGGCAAAACACTTATTTTGGCGTTATTTTGTTGCAGAGGCGAGAGTAATTCAATTTCTATGTGTTTCTTTTAGAATGTTATTTTCTTGGATAGCATTTAAGGTAGAGGGGAAAAAAAGGTCTCAAAACAAAGCGTAGAATCAAAAGGTGGGAGGTTTACTTCTTCTGGGGTCGCAGAGAATCTGAGATTTGGTGTCAGGTCAGAAAACGCTGGCGGCGAAGTAGATCTTACAAGTTGCCGCAAAGCAAAGACGTGATACAACTCTTGCAAAAATTAAAAGAATGTCAAACACCTTTTTTTTTTTCGGTTTGGCGGCATCATTATTGGAAGCAATACCCGGCATGAATATGCAAAGAAAAATCAATATGCGGATAAAACAAAAAAACAAAAAAGGGATTTGCTACTTGCTATGATAATCTAAGCAAAATGCAGCCAGAGACTATCAAAAAATGGAAGAAAAGAACAAATTTGCGCTTCTTGTGTTGCATTGTCATAAATGAGTGTGTCTTCTTTGGAAATCTAATCCCCAATTCTGATATTCAACCTCCTGAGCCAAATAGAGTGAAGAATCATGTGAAAGACGTCAAATCTCTTTGGGGTTCCATTGGCTGCAAAGTGCTTTTGGACATGTGTCACTCTCCTATGCATTATCAAGTTCTGTGTTTGAGATATTCCCATTAGTATTTTTTTTTTTTCATGCTTGGTATGTCCACCTTCACTTGCACAGAAAATGACTTCCAATTGAGAACATCACTGAAAGGTGGAGCATAACCATCCGAGATCAACACCAGAACGCACTTGGCGTAGATGGCTTCCACAACTCTAGGGTTAGCAACATCATAACCACTGGGGCACAAGCAATATTTGCTCTTCTTAAGCGTTAATTCATAAGACACCGAATTTGGGACTTGTTCATAGACTAGCACATCTTGGTCTTTCTCCTTCCCTTGTTTTAAAAGTTGATACCTTATGTGGCCGTGTAGACGCCCTGCAAAGAAGGCTAGAATGGGCCGGTGAGATGGGGAGAGACCGCCAATGAGTCCTTTTATTTCGCCTGTTCAGAGATGGATCTCCGGGAATGAGACGTCCTTAGAAGGGTTGAAACCTTCGGAGGTGTTGGCGTTGCGTACAACTCTTATGGACTACAACAGATCTAGCCGCTTCTCTTATGGAGGTCGTTACTCTTGCCAAACTTGTTTCTAGTCTCATCAACCTGCTTATTTTCCTTCTTTTTATTGCCTTCTCTTTCTTGCCACCTTCCTCCATACGTAGATATACATACATACATACATACATACATACATACATATATATATATAAAATAGTCCAACACCAAGAGAGTCATGAAAATATATATATATATATATATATTACATATGCATAATCGTATACACATTTTTTATGGTTCATTATGTTGAGGTGTTGAGCTCCCCGGCCAAAGCCTGGCATGCACCTCGAACGTATTGCCGAGAGGGCCTTTGCTCGGGGAGAGGCCCAGTTCGGATTTGCCTCGAACCTGTATCTTCTTGAATAAGAGGGTCTTAGGGCTTATCCCAGGTACCAATCCATCTAATTGCTGGATTGGTACCTGGGATAGGCCCTAAGACCCTCTTATTCAAGAGGATACGGGTTCGACTCTTAAGGGACGCGTATAGGTTCGACTCTTGAGGGACACGCTCCCCGCAGGAGGCAAATCCGAGCTGGGCCTCTTCTCGAGCAGAGGCCCTCTCAGCAATACGTTCGAGGTGCCCGCCCAACAATACGTTCGAGACACCCGCCAGGCTCCAGCCGAAGAGCTCAACACCTCATCACATCATATGCACATTATAATCACAGGATAGCCCTTCTACTTAAATACAACTGCCTTGCAAAGAGAGCTAACAATTTTAAATACACACATACATGATAAAAGATATATACATATATATAATATATATTTATGTATATATAACATACACACATGCATGTAATGTCTGAATAGCATAATGATCATATACACATTCAATAAAAATTATATTATGACACATAATAACACTTTTAAAATGCAGCATGCCGTTGAAAAGAGAGATAAAAATATCACAATATTAACATGCATGTATGTATATACACATAGACACGTGTATAGTCTTACCAATTAAGTATGATGAGGGTGAAGCTGGGCTGTCTTATTAGGTTAAACTAATACTTCAAAGTATGGAAGTAGAAGAGAAGGAACCCAAAACGCTTCCAAATCTCCATGACCATGAAATTGAGGCTTCAGGAACGAGTGTACAACTCAATATCAACACCACAAGCAGAGGTATAATTACCAAAATCAATATTACAAAACATTTTGAATAGGAAGGCTTCTTCGAGTTACGCCACATAGCTAGCTTAGCTTGACTACTAGCGACTATCTCTTCCTTCTCCCCAAAAAAATTCAAAAAAGTCACACTTACGCTAATGAAGAGGTTGGTAAATTATTTATTTATATTTTTTCTAAAGGGCAGGATTCATTTATTCAAATTTTAGTTATTCCTTGCCGCTGGATAGGGTCATCAGTTTTAGCGGCGTGCAATGTGTCAAAGAAAAGTGGGCTCTAAATCTCTCACTTGATCATCCAAGTTTAGCTCCTAAAGTCACCCCACTTTCTTCGTCTATATGGGTTGCTCTTTTTCTGTTTTTCTGTTATTAAAAATTTGCCCAACAACACCGTTCAAAACGGCAGGTGACTAGGGCATAGAAAGCCACAAACTTGTTGATGTAGGATTAGGGAAACAAAAAGAGATCAGCTGGCAAGATAGGAGCAAAGAGAAATTCATTTAGAATCAAATCGAGAGAGATGAACAGGATGAAGAAATAATGTGACATTCTTATTCACAAACTTTGCCCCGATTTATTGGGAAGTGAATAACAAGAAGTGGAATTTAATGTGAATAGGAAAGTAGACTAACAAGTCAGGGAAACTAATCGATTTCACTAATGGGAAACTTTCTAAAATAGTTTTGGGAAACTTATTGAGCTCTAATAAAATACTAGGAAATAAAACTTGGTATTACTTTTCACAAATCTTTTCTTAAACCCCTTTTATTTTACTTGTTACACTCCTTTTAAAATACCAAAAAAATCCTTACACCTAAATAGTTTTTTTTTTTTTTTCATACACCAACCTAATCGACCAAACATAACTACACCTAAGGGAACGTATATATATAATGTCTTTGATTAAAAAGAAAAAAAGATTCCAATTTCGTTGTAAAAAGAAATGATTGCACTTTTTTTGAACGCCACTTCTGTTTTGGATGATTAAAGGAACAAACAAAACTTTTATTAGAATTGCTGATTTCACTTTTCTTTTCCTTATGAGTTTCTTTCGAAAAAATCCGAATATACCATCACGAATTTTCATATTATAAATAAATCAATTTGTATATACACCGTTTTCTTCTCGTAAGAAAATCAATTCGTATAATAGGTGGAGTTCGATGATTAAAAAACAAAGGAAAAAAAATGAGAATTTTAAAGAAAAATAAACCAGTACTTTTTGGTGAGAAGACTTTTGACTGTTAGAATCCATCATATATTCTTTTAGAAAAACTAGGGCATAATAAAATTTTTTCTTAGATGGGGTTTGTAACGGGTATTTTTTTAAAAAATATTTTGGCCCTTAAAAGTAAATTTAGCAATGAATAATATAGTAATAAGAAATTTTATTGAAAAAAAATAGGTGTGAAAAGTAGAATGGGGTGTCATTAAACACCTCCTTATTCTTTTAATTGCTGTAATTTCCTCGTCATTTCTCCGAATTAATGATCAAAGCCTTAAGAGGCAAGTTGTCCAATCGAGCTTTGGAAACAATCAGAAGAAGTCATGAAAAGTAAACTTTTCCTTTTTTACAAGAGATTCTCTAGAATTAATCAAATATTTCATCTTATTTTGCTTTAAGTTTCACCATGAGTTCACGAGGTATGGAATGAACAAAAAATTACACACAAACACACACACACACTGTAGGACAAAACGACGTCAAAATCATACAAATTAAACAGAGACCAAGAGGGTAGCAAGTAGCAAATCCCATTTTCTTATTCTCTCTTGGAGACATAAAAATTAGGAAAAAGACATCCCAAAAGTCGAAATGCGAGTAATGAATAAATGAGAACCAATGGCGTTATGCCCACGTCACCTTCACGGTCACGTACACATTGCATGCTTCAGATCTCACACACACACACACACACACATATATAATTTTTTTTGAGTGGATATCACATGGGTTTCAATTATCACCCACTTTAATGTTAATTAAGATTTCCTTGTGAGACGACAGTGTGTTGTGTCGTTTCTACCTTCTTATGTGTTACGCAAACAACAGACAAAGTATCTAAAGCTACCCAAGACAATGAAGTGGAATGGAATGTCATCCATGAACGCAATATTCCTCTATTCAAAATAATTAGAAAAACAAAAATACGTTAGGTTAAGATAGTTCTAACTTCTAACTTCTAATTTTTAATTATGTGTGTAGAGACTTAAAAGTCTAATTTCTATTTTTATGATGGGTCAAAATAGAAATAAGACAATTTAAGAAATTTTATAAAATAAACGGTTATAGTCCTTGAGTCAGGGGGTACGTAACTTTTCTGGCATCCCATCATTGGAAAAGATAGAGAGAAAACTTTCTCTCAGAGAAATCATACTTTCTTGACTCAAAATATCAATAACCAAAAAAGGATTCAAGAACTATATTTATTCATATGGATTCAGGTATAGTTTCGCTAAATTTGTTGATGGATTAACATGAAACTTTGGATTTAATGATGATTTTCATCTGTAAAGTTTTCTACAACAAGTGGCATCAGAGCCTCTCATGTTGAATCATTGAAAAATATTTTCTCAAGACTTTTGGTTGAATTTTATGCTAATTTGGATTCAGTTTAAAGATTTGTTATATCTTCAGTTTAATATATATAAGGATTCATTTATAATATCTTTAAATTCGATTCAGTTTATATTTTTCGGATTTGTGTTTGATTTGGTTTGTGTATAAGGATTCAATGATAATGTATATACACAGATTTGGGTATTTGTGTTTGTTTCTATATGTTTTCTTTTTTTGGGATTAGTATGTATATATATGTGTGCAACCCTTTAGATTGTTGGTGGCAATCTCACTACCATCGGCAAAAAACTCCAGGCGCTGCCATCAGGCTACGCCGGAGAAGGAGAGCTGAGTCTCTGGCCATGGTAGCACATGAAAACATTGGCCAAAAGCCGCCGCATAAGGAGAAGGAAATTTTTTTTTAAAAAATGATGTTGGGTTTTGACCAGCGGTTGGCTATGCTGCCGGCGGCATCGGCACTCTCTGACGGCCGAGCTAGCGAGCAGAGCCACGACGCAGGCCGCTGTGAAAACCCATTGGTAGCGGCCATGGCTGCCGCTTAAAGATGTTTCCCAGGGGTCGTGACCCCTAGGCATGAAAATTGTTTTGGGCTTCAGCCTAGAACTTGCATATGATCTACACGGGCCCAAAGGGGCCCGTGACTAGATAAAACCCAGGGGCTCAACCCTTAGGTGACCAGATACCAAAAAAAAGGAATAAATAAATTTGGGCCCGGGTCATTTTTTTTTTATTTTTTTGGTGCAATTTTAAATTCAAATATTGGTATTTTATATGTATTTTGAAATGAATTAATTGAAGCAACATGTCACCAAAGTGGCTTCTCTTATGGAAATTAATTTGTTTTAGAATATAAACGGCTGTGGCTATGCAACTTATGTGAATATTGACCAGTTCAAAGGAAGGCTAATATTTGACAGAATTGCATGTACACCTGTGGTAATAAACACATGATAATTATTCAGTTCTGAACATGTGAACAATAAATCGGCCCAAAGGAAAATTTATTGTTTGACATGTTCTTACTGTCAGTGTTTAATTACTACACCAAGAGTATTGCTTACAAGTTAATATTTTTGTCCAAAGACTAAATATTAATATTGTGCTAGGTATCTTGTGATGGGCCCTACCATTATTTGAATTTATTTAAGTATGATATGGAACTTATGTGAGCTTGTTATTTTGTTGTTTTGTTTTCTGTTCAATTGCAAGTTCTACTTTTAATATTTCTGCTAGCATTAATTCAATTCCCATGCTTAATGGCACAAACTTCAAGGCATGACAGGAGAACATTATGATTGTTCTTGGTGTCATGGACCTAGACGTTGCGTTGAGGGTTGAACGACTTGTTGACCTTACAGATAACAGTTCCTCTAATGATAAGGGACATGGAAAGGTGGAACCATTTGAATTGCATGAGTCTTGTGATCATGAAACGTGCTATTTCGGAAGCTTTCAAGGGTACTATGCCTTAAAAGGTTTAAGGTTTCCTTGAAGAAATTGAGAAGAGGTTTGCCAAGAGCGAAAAGGCTGAAATAAGTACACTTTTGGCAAACTTCATTTCAATGAGATACAAAGGAAAAGGGAACATAAGGGAGTATATCATGGAGATGTCTCATCTTGCTTCAAAGCTAAAGGCACTCAAGTTAGAGCTATCTGAGGACTTATTGGTGCATTTAGTTTTGATATCTTTTCCTGCATTATTCAGTCAATTTAAGGTGAACTATAACTGTCAAAAGGACAAACGGCCCCTTAATGAGCTCATATCATATTGTCTGCAAGAAGAAGAAAGGCTGAAGCAAAAGAAGGCAGAAAGTGCTCATTTGGCTATAACCTCGAAGGACAAGAAAAAGAAAAGGAAGAAGGGTAAGGAAGCTACAGGTGCGGCACCACAGAAGAAACAACAGAAGGGATAAGGTTATGAATTTGCCTGTTTCTTTTATGGAGGTGCTGGACACAAGAAGAAACAATGTACCAACTATCATGCATGGCATGCAAAGAAAGGTACACTTCTCAATCTGGTTTGTTTGAGATTAATTTAACTTTGGTGCCAAGACACACTTGGTGGATAGATTCCGATGCTACTACTCACATAAGTGTGTCTATACAAGGTTGCCTGAGCTGCCAAATGCCAAGTGATGGTGAAAGATACATCTATGTGGGCGATGGTAAGTCAGTGGAAGTTGAGGCAATAGGAACATTTAGGTCATTATTAAGGATTGGATTTTATTCTTATTTGAAAGAGACTTATGTTATACTATCGTTTAGACGGAATTTGATTTTTGTTTCTACATTGGACAAATTCGGTTATTCTTGTTCATTTGTAAATAGTCAATTTAGTCTTTTTCAAAATTGAAAAGTTATTGGTTATGGTTCTTTATTTGTTTATGATAACCTTTCTTTGCTTGATACGGTTGTCTCGTTTAATGAAACCTTGCATAAAAGTACACGTGGTGTAAAGCAAAAATTAACCAATTAGAATTCCACTTCATTATGGCACAAGAGATTAGGTTATATCTCTAAGCAGAGAATTGAGAGACTTGTGTCTGACGGGATTCTTGATCCCCTAGATTTTACAGATTTTGAAATTTGTGTTAATTGTATAAAGGGGAAACAAACAAACATAAGGAGGTTAGGTACCAATAGGACTTCAAAAGTCTTAGAACTAATTCATACGGATATTTGTGGGCCATTCCCTACGGCTTCTTGGAATGGTCAATAATATTTTATTATGTTCGTAGACGATTTCTCATGATATGGCTACATGTATCTCATTTATGAGAAGTCCCATTCACTAGATGCGTTAAAAAATTATAAGGCTAAAGTTGAGAACTAATTCAGCAAAAGGATTAAAGGAGTTAGATTTGACCATTGTGGAGAATACTATGGCAGATATGACAGATCAGGAGAACAACGTCCAAGACCGTTTGCAAAGTTCCTAGAGGAGTGCGGTATCGTCCCACAGTACAGCATGTCGGGATCACCTAGCATGAATGGTGTTGCTGAGAAGTGAAATAGAGCACTTAAGGACATGGTAAGGCGTATAATAAGTCATTCTACCTCGCCAGAATCTCTCTGGGGAGAAGCTTTAAAGATTACAGCTTACATATTGAACAGAGTTCTAACTAAAGCAACTGTCAAAACCCGTTATGAGCTTCTAACAGGTAAGAAGCCTAGTTTAAAGCACTTGCACATTTAGGGTTGTTCAGCTGAGGCAAGGCCTTATAGGCCAAATGAAAAGAAATTGGACTCCAGAATTGTCAGCTGCTATTTTATTGGACATTTTGAAAGGTCAAGGCGTTATAAATTTTATGATCCCATGACTAAGTTGATTTTCGAGACGAGAACTGCTCGGTTATTTGAGGATACTAAGTTTGCAAGGGGAGATAGGATTAGAGATATCATCTTTGAAGAGGAATATGTCACTATTTCTCCAATTGTTATTGATTATGATCATGATCAGGCTTCTTTTCATGATATTGTTCAAGAAGCAACTCCAGATCAAGGCGATATCATAGTACCTCCCGCTCAAAATCAAGAAATTGTTCCAGAAGAACAAACTCAACAGCCTCAAGAACCTATGCCATTAAGAAGATCCACTTGAGAAAGGAGAAGTGCGATTCCTGATGATTATATCATATTTCTCCAAGAACATGAGGTTGACCTTCGCATGCTGGAAGATGATCCAATCAATTTCCCTTAAGCCATGCAAAGTTCTAACTCTTAGAAGTAGATTAATGCCATGAATGAGGAGATAAAGTCTATGAAAGACAATGACGTTTGGGATCTTGACCCGTTGCCTGAACAAGCGAAACCCATTGGTTGCAAATGGATATTTAAGACCAAAAGGGATTCAAAAGGCGATGTGAAGAGATATAGGGCTCGTCTTGTCGCTAAAGGCTTTACATAGAAAGAAGGCATTGACTATAAAGAGGCTTTCTCTCTGGTTTCATCAAAAGACTCTTTTAGGATAATAATGGCATCATTGGCATATTTTGACCTTGAGTTATATCAGATGGATGTAAAGACTGTGCTTCTCAATGGTGACATTGATGAGACGATTTATAAGGTGCAACCAAAAAACTTTGTGTTGGGAGACTCAAAGCAAATGGTTTTCAAACTGAAGAAATTCATCTATGGGCTTAAGCAAGCTTCTTGTCAATGGTATTACAAATTTTATCAAGTTATAATCTCGTTCGGTTTTGATATGAATGCAGTTGATGAATGTATATACCATAAGTTCAATGGGAGTAAGCATATTTTTTTTGTTTTATATGTCAATGACATATTGCTTGCCAATAACGATATAGGCTTATTGCATGAAACCAAGAGATTTCTAGCAAAGAAATTTGAGATGAAAGATTTTGGGGATGCCTCTTTTGTATTAGGCATACAGAAACACCAGGATCCCTCTCAAGATATACTTGGATTATCACAAAAGAGCTATATCGAGAAGGTATTTAAGACATTTGGCATGCAAGATTGTAAACCGGGTGACACACCTGTTGCTAAGGGAGACAAGTTCAGTCTCAGTCAATGCCCCAAAAATGACTTTGAAGTTGAAAAGATGCAGAAGATTCCTTATGCATTAGCCGTAGTGTCACAACCTACCTTTTTGGGCTATGATAAAACTCTTTCTTACTTACTTTGGGGCAAAAATTTAGGAATTTTTTTTTGAAACTGAAATAAATGATTAACTTACAATAATTTTGGCAACTTCTAAAATACTTTCACACTCTTATATTTACATAATTATTCTTACTTTTATAACATTTTTCAGTTCAAACATTTCATTTCCAAAACAACTTAAAATATACCCAGCGAAAACATTCAGTAGCGGACCCCATACCCAATTTGCACACATCATCCGTTTGTCAGCTCATCATTAAGATTTATTTTGACCTTCTTGTCGGAATACCTACAGCATGAAATACTTAATGAGCTAACGCCCAGTAAGTCCCAAAAATCCCACATGGAAAATCAAATGAATGCATGATTCAATTATGCTTTCTTATAAACTTTCCTTATCTTGATCATTCCTTATCTTTAACTAGGGCATGAGTGTTCCTACCATTTCGTAATTTCATTTAGGTCTACGTAACACCGTGACCATATTTTATCTTTTGAACTCCCCTTGCTTTGAGAGTCGGTACGACACTCTTCTTAATTTCTGGTAACATATTTACCATTCCATTTAATATGGTTGTCATACCATGCATGATGAGATAATCACATCTTATCCATGATACATAAGTTCGTATGCATGGCATAGTACGCACAAGTATCTGCTTTCTATACATACAGGTATTGATCATTGTACACACAGGTACACAATGTAATGTATTATAACAATACATAACATGTTATACACTTAGGTATTCTAATTGTATACTCACAGGTATCCATTTCACAACAAATACACAAGTTTACACCATAGTATATACTCCGGTGTATAAATACACACATTCTATACCTACGTTTTCATACTATAGGTGAGGAGGGTACTTACTTATTTTTTAGCACCGTAAAATCAACTTCGGTCTCCTTTCTCCTAGACTCCTAGGATCCTATTGGCCAATTACAAAACTATTAGCCAATTCCACTACGTTTCATTACAAAACGTTTGTTACTTAATTAGTCGAGTTGCATAACTGTACACAACTCTGAAAATCACTGGTTTCCTTATTTCTATCCGATTCTACCTTATCGTTACTTACAAAGGGCGAAAATCTTTCTAATCATTTTCTTTTCTTTTTGGAGACATTTCAGAGTAATTCGGGTTATTTGGATAAAAATGACGATTTTGCCCTTCGTGGCCCTACTGACCTACCCAAGCTCGATTCATTATTTTAACAAACATAGCCACATATTAACTTTAAAATAATGTCCTAATGACTCATATCTCTTTATTTCAAACTTATGCCATTTTTTCATAAAACTTTACGATTTAATCCCTAATTCAAAAATTTTGACAATTTTGTCCCCGGGGCTAAAATTTTTGTCTTTGCACCAAAATTTCATATTTTTCATAAGAAATATTTTTACTTGAAGAACCATACCTCAAATCATTTTGAAAAATGATGTTTTTGCCATTTTAACACTTTTTCACTTTTAACAAATTCTTGAAAATTTAAAAACTCATAAACGGTTGAGTTTTTTGACGAACCATTTAAAACATCTAACAGTTTCATCGAGATCTACAACTTTCATGTTTTAACTTTTTTCAAAATCTCACTGTACAGGGGTGTTTTCTGCCATTTTCCAATTTTGCTGAGAAAGGAATTTTTCTTTCAAGTTAGTCCCTAGGCGTTTTTGTAAAAATCTATTTCAAAATTAAAAATCTACCCTTACAAAAACCATTTCATGCCTAAATCAAATCATCCTCATGCTGAAACCTTATTTTTGCAAAGATTAAACTTGAAATTGCAAAAATACTATTTTTAGCAAAAACTACAATTTTGCACCATAAACCAAAATTTCATAACTTAACTATGTCATTCATCACATATACATGAAATTTCATCAAATATAAGCTCAAGAACTCACATGGGTTTAAAGGGATAAAAATCCAAACAAAATTCATAAAATTGTAAAACTTTAAAAACTTAAAACTTACCAAAATAACTTCCTTTTGGTTTCTAGCCTTCAAAATTCCTTTGAACTCCCTTCTAAGATTCCTTTTCATACAAAAACACCATGGGTTAATGTTTTTTATTCTACCCATGAAAATCCCTTAAAATCTTGTTAAAAAGTTTGGAATTTTACCTTAAATCTTGTGAAAATCCTTGAGCTTGCTTCTAAAAGTTGTTTTGGGGTTGTTTTTGCAAAGTTTTAGGGTTGAGAAAATTTTTGAAACCTTCCTTCAATGGCTGCCGAAACTTGGAGAAGAAGAAGAAGAAAAAATTTTGTGATAAACAAGCATTAAATGCTCACTTATCCATTTGATGACTCATGGTAACCCATGAGTATACCCCTAGGTGGCAACAAGCTATTGGGCCACTTTTCATGACATGTGGCCCATTAGAAAACCAAGGAGAGTCCACTTTGTTAGGCCCAAAATTCGTACAGTGTAATTGTTCGTCACACAGTATTTTTCTTATATTGTCGTGGTCAAATCAGTGTATTTCCTATCCTTAGACTGTATGAAAATATTTAACTTACTTTTTGTTCACTTTTGAAGGCCAAGCATGACATTTTTCGTATCTGTGTTTTCACTTAGCAGTATTCTTATACGGCATCGGCCTCCTTTTTACCCCAGGTTAGGGTTTGGACAGCTTCTTTGTCCTATTTACATTCTAATCACTCATTCATTTATATCACAATTTCACAATTAATCATGATATAAAATTCATTTTATGGGTATTATTTACAAATTTCTAAGTAATTCAACTCATAAAATCTGTATTTTATCATACCCAACATTGCGTCACATTTCCCATAAAATTTGCAATCAACGCCGTTCATTCACATTTTATCATAATTTTACAAAAATTACAACTTTTTACAAAAACACTTTTTTAAAAGTAAATTCATTAATTAAACCCAATTGAATATTAGGTTTTATTAATGAAATTTTCTCGATCATTACTTGTAGGGAGTCTGATGTATACTCAAGTTTGTACGCATCTGGATATTGCGTACATTGTTAAGATGCTAGATAGGTACTTAAGTAATCCAAGAATGGATCATTAGAAAACAGCCAAACAAGTCATGCGGTATTTACAGAGAACAAAGGATTACATGCTCGCATATAAAAGATTGGATCAGTTGGAGATCATTGGATATTTTGATTCTAATTTTGTTGGATGCCAAGACAGTCAGAGATCCACATCGGGCTATATCTATTTGTTGGCTAGAGGAGCTATTTCCTAGAAGAGTGTTAAGTAGACACTAATAGCTTCTTCCACCATGGCAGTAGAGTTTATAGCATGTTATGATGCATCTAACCATGGGATATGGCTACAAAATTTTGTCACTAGGCTACAAATTGTGGATGGAATTGAAGACCACATAAGTTATTTTGTAACAATAAGTCAACAATGTTATATTCCAACAACAACAGGAGCTCAACAAAGTCGAAATACATAGACATAAAGTTCCTAGTTGTTTAAGAAAGAGTATAGAGTGGTCAGGTATCTATAAAGCATATTAGGACAAACTCTATGGTTACAGATCCGCTTACTAAAGGAGTACCACCTAAGATCTTTCATGAGCACACTGCTCAAATGGGTGTTGTATCTCTTAAGAATATGTCATTTTAGTAGAAGTTTGTATTTTGGATGCTTTTCAATTTTAGACAGATTTTATGGTTGATTTATGGTTATTTTCTACATAAATAAAGTCTATAGTTTATTTTCACTATGAATATATTTGATTTGATGTCACTAAATAATAAGGTTGAACCAGTAGGAAATAGGCATGTTAAGATCACATTGCATGAAATTTCCTTGCTATACATCCATACTTGATTCATGTCGTTTGTTATATTAATATACGTAACCATTGATGAGTTTAGTTACGTTACATGTAACAAAGATAGCTTTGATCCTATATTGATATGATTGATGGACCAGATTGATTTGGGATGCTTTTGGTAATGATAGTATAATTCATGAGCTCATAAGGTATAATTCACATTTTTAACGTTTCATATATAGCCCAAGTAGGAGATTGTTGTAAGTAATTCCAATAATATATAGGCTAATATACTAAATAAATGTGCATTAAGGTTATCAGATAAGGTTGGCCTAATTAAAGTGATCTAATAAAGTATAAAGTTTTGGGCATTAAAGCATCTCATAAAGTGTGGACCCAATTATGTGTGTAGAGACTTAAAAGTCTAATTTCTATTTTTATGATGAGTCAAAATAGAAATAAGACAATTTAAGGAATTCTATAACATAAATGGTTATGGTTTCTGAGTCAGGGGTACGTAACTTTTCTAGTATCCTATCACTGAAAAAGACAGAGAGAAAACTTTCTCTCAAAGAAATTATACTTTCTTGACTCAGAAGATTAAGAACAAAAAAAGGATTTAAGAACTATTTTCATTCATATGGATTCAGGTATGCTTCTGCTCAATTTCTTGATAGATTAATATGAGACTTTGGATTTAATGATGGTTTTCATCTGTAAAGTTTTCTACAACACTAAATCCTAATATACGCTTAGGTTAAAAACCGACAACCAATCCAATCTAAGAACAATTAAAAATAGATTGGATTTTGTACATAAATCTAATATGATGGTACTCGTGGCAATATCTATAAAATTAATGCCAACCCACGCTCAAATCCATTCTCGATTCCTTTTGATACGATTCTAATTACGATTCTTAC
>CAMOHE010036045.1:2737-45131 GCA_946598075.1 Artocarpus hirsutus
ATTAAAGGTCTCCTTTTAACGACAATAGTTTAGTGTCGTTAAATTATTCAACGACAAGTAGGAGATGTCGTCAAAGCCTTGGAGATTCCACGACATCCCTTATAGATGACATCTTGACCAATGTCATCTATAAGGGCTGTCGTAGAATCTCTAAGGCTTTGACGACATCTTCAACTTGTCGTTGAATAATTTAACGACACTAAGCTATTGTCGTTAAAAGGAAACCTTTAATACGACATCTATATAGATGTCGTTAATTATTGTTTCAAATGTCGTTAATGATATCTTTGTTGGCGATGTCGTTGTATGTACTTTTCAACGACATTTAAAAACTACATGTCGTAAATAATATGTCATTAAATGTAGTTTTTCTTGTAGTGTTATAAAATATTATGATTATAAAAGCCCACACAAAAATATCATACCACTACATTCACTCTACCATAGAATATTCACTGACAAGAATCTCGTAAAACAAACATATAGCCAAACTAATTTTGCATAACAATGCATCGACAGGATGTAAATATTATACATAACTGGCATTAGAGATTCATGAAAGCATGACAACATATTGAGACAAATAACAATACATATGGATCTAATGGTTAAACAAATTTAGAGTACGTAAATCTAAATAATGGTCCCAAATAAGTACTCATAATAAACCGCAACATTTTATATTTTATTCACAAATTGAAGAGAAATACAACACTAGAACACATCTTACAAAAAGCACTCCACACTCTTTCAAGAAGAACACACAAGGTTATAAAAGCCACACTCATAAAAGACTACTCACTCACAAGACTTATTGTCTTGTTTCTTCTTTACCTCCCAATAGATTACAAAGTTTACAAGGAAGGATATATATATATATATATATATATATATATATATATATATGTATAGCATCACAATTACAATAATTGCCACATATTGTCCTAGGTATACTAACCATATAAATAACTTCAACATTCATTGCCACACACGTACACCACTACTTGCATCTCTCACTAAAAAATCTGCACCTAATTTAGAAAAGTTCTAATAGTGAACTTATTAGGTTTACCTTCATTAGACTTGAGTTAAGCCATTGGGATGGTATTGATTCTTCAATACTCCCCCTCAACACCAGCTCCAATTCTCTACACCTCTTCAGCTGACTTACTTAAGTGTCGTTATAACAGCTAACTCCTCTTCCATGGCAATGGATGCTTCAGCGTCCCACTTATCTTCACTTTTAGTCTTGGAGCTAGAAGTAGCAGCATTGTTCTCAACAGACTTTTTGTTGGACCAGCAATTTTTAGCTTTGTGACCCCCTTCTTCCAGCAGTTGTAACATTTACCCTCAAATTTTCTATTACTGCCACAATTCTTTGAAGCTCCTCCTAGATCAGAGTCTTTTTCCTCTTGATCATCTTTCTCATTGTCATCATCCTTCTTAGATCCAATACCGGCATGCTGCTTGAATCTAACTTTACTTTTGTTACTATAAAGTGCTTCCTCCTCACCTTTTAGCGAGACTCCTCTCATTTGCCTAGCCAACATTTCTTGACCAGCAAGCAAATTTTGGAACTCAACAAGTGATGGTTGTGTAGGCTATCCATGTACTGCAGTAACAAAGCCTCGGAATTCGAGTCAAACCATAGATAATTATTCTCTTTATCCTAGTTTCTCCAACAACAGTTGTTGAATCTAAATATGAGATTTCGTGGCATATCGACTTCACTTTGTAAAAGTACTACGCAATGGTCATGCCACATTGCGCTATCGACAACAGCTCGTTCTTGAGAAGTTGTAGCCTTGTGTCATTCTTCTTCAAAAATAGTGTGGCAAAGGTGTCCTACGCTTCCTTCGATGTGGTGACTTTCCTTAAATGTTAGAACATTTCTTCTTCAACTAGGGACTGTAGGGGAAACATTGCTTTTCCTACTTTAATATTCCATTTTTGCAAAGCACCATTTATGTCATCTTTTGGTTGTGTAACATCATTACCACCGATGACTTCCTAAAGGTCTTGGCCTTGTAAATAGGACTCCATGTATGTTGCCCACGTGTTATAGTTTTGGTTGTAGAGCTTCATGATTTCTCCAAGTATTTGAAGATCTCTCATTGTGTTGGCAAGACTTCGACTTTACCGTACATCCCTTTTTCAAACTTGGAGTACTAAACTCACCACGTGCACAGAGGACTAAACTACTCACAACTCAAGATAGCTCTACTAGGTTCAAAATAACCTCTCAACATTCTCAAGAAATCTTTTTTGATGTGAAAGATCAATCAAAGCTGCATCTACAGAGCATACTTAGAATTTCAAAAGATCTCACAACTTAGGCTCTACTACCAAATGTTGAACAAATTTAGGATACACAAGTCTAAATAATGATGCCAAATAGAGAACTCATAATAAACTATAGGACTTTGTACATTACTCACAAATTAAAGAGAAATACAACACTAGAATATACCTTACAAAAAGCATTCACACTCTTTTAAGAAGAACACACAAGGCTAAAAAGGCCAAATTCACAAAAAAACTGCTCATTCATAGGACTTATTGTCTTGTTTTTCCTTTACTTCTCAATGGATTACAAAGTTTACAAGGAGGGATATATATAACATCACAATTACAATAATAGCCACACATTATCCTCGGCATAAAAATAACTTCAACATTCATTACCATACACGTACACCACCACCTACACCTCTCACTAAAAAATCTACACTTAATTTAGGAAAGTTTTAATAGTGGACTTATTAAGTTTATCTTCATTGGGCTTGGGTTAAGCTGTTGGGCTAGTGTTGATTCTTTAACACTAACAACAAGATATTTGGTTATTAGTCTTAATGGATGCATCGTTGTTAAATATAATCTGAGAATGTAATAAGCTTCATCATGCAGAATTTAAATATTTAAAATATAAGAGGCTCTTCAAAGATTCTCAGACCAAAGTGACTTAGCAACACGCATTTCATCTTAGATAACAGATCAAAATCATCAAGTGTAAGGAACTTATCGTCAGCAAAAATCAAGCTTAGATAACTGTTCCCACGGACCTCTATATATATGCATTTAATCAACAAACATTCTCCTTAAAGCTATACTCAATGACTGTGTTATCCAACTTGAGGTACTACAATCTTGATGCTTGTCTAAGTACTCCCAATCATCATAGAGCTTCTCAACATAACAGTAAACGTAGAAAGCAATCTACTCGCTACGCCAAGTCCAATTTGATCATTATGATATTCAACATGAGAGATACATTTAATATATAATAATGTCTCATTCAGCGTCAAAATTGCAAAGCTCCTAGGATTGCTCAAGGCTAAAGAAAACAAAAAAGGCAACTATGATTATGCATGTAAAACCGAGATCATGCTTTTCACCAATTTCTTGGCCTAACCAATGATCTTAAAATACTATGATTATTGCATGCTAGAGTCCCATAAGCAAGTATAGAACTTGTTTGCAGGTAAGGGCAATTTATCAAACATCATAACCAAATGCATCAATCCCACTTCCAATAGGATAGTATAGACCATGCGGTTCATAATACTCAATGAAATCCTTTCACTGGTCTAAGCATCTTACCAAACAATTAATTATCAACAGGATAAATCAATTGCCCGTATGGATTTGAGCAATTTAATAAATACATAACTTTATCTATAACATTTCAAATTATTATTTGACCATAATATGAATTTAGTAATCATGCAAGTCCATATAATTATTTCCAATATTCTCCAACTTGCACTGCATAATCAATAACAACAACACTCATATAATACAAAAAAGCCAAATAATAATGTAAATGGCTTAAATATAGATAAAGATGATAAGCTTAAGCTCCAAGCATCCTACCAAGCAATAAAACTATCAATAAGATAATTGTGTTACCCTATGGACCTTCAAACATAGTCAATAGATTTAAATTCATCCTTACATACAACATAATATAAGTTTATCATACATATGCACAATCTATTATATGATAATGATATGTGAGTTAAGTGATTATGCTAATTCACATATAAATATTTCCAATACTCTCCCACTTGGATAGCATAATCAGAAAAACATAACACTCACACAAAATAAGATATCAAATAATAACAATAGTCAAAGAATGGATATACTTGTAACTCAAGCTTTACTATGTCAAGCACCTGAGCATCTGATAAATATTTCACTCACTACCAACAAATATGACCATGGATGCCTCAACATAAACATGAATTAGGCATTAAAACGACAAACACTAAATGGCCATTTCAAAATTTAAATCGATACCCAAATTATGGGCTTGTTTGGCATTGCTTTTGGAGGCTATTTTTAGCTTCTAAATTGCCTACAATAGTTTAGGTGTTTAGTAAATGCTACTTCTAAAAAGTTGCTTCTAAAAACTGCTACGTAGTAGAAAAAGTTGAGAAGCAGACTAGATTTTACTTTTTTACTGCAACTTCTACTTTTATAATTTAAAATTACTAAACCAACCTTAACAATAATAAATAATTCCCATTCTAGCCATTTTTATTTAACAAATTAAAAGAAATCAAATAAAAAACAAAACGCATTACTTTTCAAAAAAGATAAAACGAAACGTATTATAAACAAATCATATAAAAATTCAAATAAATCAAAACAACTAACTCAAATAACACATTATAAATTAGAGTGATTTTTTAATTCAATTGAAATTAATATAAGCAAACATATAAATATTAAAATTACATTTTAGTATTTTAATGCACAAATATTACTTATTTTAACTTTCAAATTAAAATTAATTAAAAACTAAATGCATATATATGCTTAGTAAAATATGTCTACTTTCGTCATTGTGTATCTTCACAACAATTTTATATATAGTTTATCAAATACCTGCAATTTTGAATTTTGCTTCTGATTCTCATAACATCTTTGAAAAAAATTTACCAAAACCCTACTTGCTTTGATCCACAACACAGTATAGCAAAAGCACAACACAGTAGAAGCTACAACACAGCACAACAATGCCAAACTGACCCTATATGTATAAAAATAACAAATTACTTGAAGAATTCAATAAAATATGATCATATAATATTGAATATCAAACATGCCTAATATATTCTAGTCCCAGATTAGTGAGAATGAAACTATCTAGAAAATACATAAAATAATAAGACAAACAAATAATTAATATAAATGTTTTCTGGTAGCTTACGATGCTTCCATATAAGAAGTGAGTACATACAAAAGGTCTCTTTCAAAAAGAGAAAAACTATACAATTATGAGAGATATAAATGCAATTAAACCGGGCAATTAGACATGTCTAGACTCACTATTGTTAAATTCTCACAATTAAATATACCATGTAAAATCAAATAATAAGACTAAAAATTTCATGGCATTCAATTACGAAACAAATTATATATATAATGCCTAGGAAAAATTTGTTTGAATAATTGTGAGAATTAGCCGTCCATAAAATATATCATAAAAAATGTAAATTAACATTAACATCATTTTATAGTGATTTAAACCCAAAATAAATCATGTGAAAGGGAAGGAAATAAAAAACGAAGAAAAAAGGGCAAAATTGGTGGTCAAAACGGACTTCAAATAAGCCCATATGTGTCGGTCAAAATTTGATCAAAACATTTTTTTTTTTTTTAAATTAGGGGCCTAGAAATGACATGTTGTTTTTCTTAAATGACATCTCCTCTTGGCCCTTCTAAACGACATGTTGTTTTCGCACCAGAATGCAAAATTGCGTGTTTTAATAGTCCCTGACTTTCAGCTTTGTAGAACGAGCCAAAATGCAGCCCTGTGACTAACCCAACCATATCTTGGCCTTCGAAACTCTAATTTTGACGATTCAAAATGTATTTTTCTTAGAATTCCATCCTTTTTAGATAAAATGCTTTAAAAAATTGCTAAAATCTAACCACTATTTTGCCATTTTTAAGCTTCAAAATGGTGTTTGATCTTTCAAATTGGCCCAAAAAACACATGAAATTAATCACCTCTAATATAGACGCAAATTTGAATCGTTGACACAAAATTATTTGGACAAAAAATTCATTTTGAAAAATTTAGGTTTCGAACCCAACAAAAAAAAGAGTGATCCGAAAAGTCAACAAACTAAAT
Source organism: Artocarpus hirsutus (assembly GCA_946598075.1). NCBI lineage: Eukaryota > Viridiplantae > Streptophyta > Magnoliopsida > Rosales > Moraceae > Artocarpus > Artocarpus hirsutus. The sequence goes on from CAMOHE010036045.1 coordinate 8,883, forward strand.
AGCGAAACATATATCAACAATCATGAAAATTGATAACAATGATCAATTTTAAATAATTTTGACCTCAATACAATAATTATTTGGGCAAAATCACAGATTCAAGGAACGAATCTTTAGAACCCATAAGCAACAAAAAATTTTGACAGTCTTAACACCACAATAGGATGCTTCGACACCAATAGTTGAAAGTAAATAGATTTATTTAGTGTATAAGACATATCAAATAGTAAATGGTTCGTGGGTTACTTATAGGAAGCGGTGGTGTCACCACCCAGAGGTGTCGAAACTTGCCAAACAAGAGAGGGCTTAAGGGTGATGAGCTTTCCTCCACATATAGCCTCTTTCAATACTTAACACACACCCAACCCACTTGCTTATGAACCACATAGCCCCATACATATATAGAGGTGTCTCACCCTAAGTTTAATGGGCTCAAATATAATGGGCTTATTGGGTTTTATAAATTATACTAGAGACGTTGTTTGGCCCAATGGGCTTATCAAAGTACTTACAAGGGGGAGTCCATAGGCCTCAAGCCAGTCAATAAAACATGTGTATATCCCATTCTGCCCCAATATTAAACATATATACATTAATAAATTAACATTAACAAAATTATCCATAATATGCTTTAGTTCATATTAGAGTGAATTACTGTGATTATGAAATTCAACACAAAAATATTCTAAGCGTCGATCGAGTCTATTATTTATTTGAAACTCAATATACGACTCTCTAATTTAAACTCAAGGAAGATGTTAAAGTATTTATGAAGAAACTTGAAATTGCAAGTTTCTTGCTACTTGTTCTTGGGTTTGTGTGGTTGCATAACAAGGATAGCTACTTTGTGCTTATGATTTGAATCGAGAATGATAATTCTAAGCTTATGTTTCTCTTTTGGAGATTGTCCTAACTTCCTCCTATTGGTCCTTGGTTTTTGTTTTTCTTTTCTTTATTTTTATTCCGCATGTTAATCCCATCTTTGTTGAGCAGAAAGTAGAAACAAAAGAAAGAAGTTAATTTGTAGCTCTTTTAAAAGAGCGAAATGGCATTGTTAGCTTAAGTAATTTTCACACATTTTGCTCTTCCCTCTGTTAGCTTCAGTCAGATTTTTGGGGGCCCACAAAGGCTTTTGTTCGACATTATCATGATCCTAACATTACTAGTCTTGTATCCCTTTGATAGTTTTTTAAAGCAACATCCTGCTTTTGACTTGTTCAAAAAATTGGTCCTTTCTTGTACTTGGATCTTCCAAATGATTTCCTATGCTTCAGCTCTAAAACTATCAAATTTAGTCTAAGAGGCCAAATCATAAAGAATAAACTTGTGGATTAATCTTCTAACGTACCTCATCCTTTAAAACCAACCAGTGTTCTTGGTGATTAAATTTCTACGCATAATTATGATATACCAGAATAACTGCGCATAGATCTATACATAGTTGCCTGTATTTGTGTTTTAACTTTCGTCGGAAACTTTAATTATAACCGATATTTTAAGTTTAAAAATTGTAACATATGAAAGCTTTACATTGTAATAACTTTTTACTTTTTACTGTAACTGTTGAGAGCTTTACACTGCTCACAATTGTAACTGATTGGTTAGAACAGAAATTCCAAACACCCTATTGGTATGCAAAACAAAATCAAGCATTGAACTTGTCTTCATCTTTGTCTTCATTATTTATTTGGGTTGGTTTTGGGACACTAGCATGGCATTCTCTTGTCCTTCAAAGTGTATTTTCTAAAGTTCCATTTTTTTCCATAAAAAAAAAGTTCCATTTTTATGTATCATTTTGCCCCAAGAGCCAAATTTATAGTGCGTGAGCATCATTATTTTCTGAATTATTTGTGTTTTCTAGAAAACGAAGAAAATACAGCTTGCAGACCAATTTGCTTGAGGGTTACAAATTGGATGATGCACTTGGAATACTCAATAGAGGCATGTCAAGCCATGTAGAATAACATGGATCAAACATTTTGGAAAACAAGCATGGTGAGGTGTTGGAGATCTTCATTGAAAACCTCCGAGGGCTTGATATACATGACCAAAAATCTCACTGGAGATAATAGAGGCAAGAGAAAAGATGTGTTGAAAAGTTATTCTGAGATTGTTGCATGCCATTTTTGCTTTTAGAAGAGTTGCAATTTTATCTACTCTCTTATTTTCTATATTCTCCCTAACAAGGATGAGTGTGCAGTTAGAATCAATTTACTATCATATATGATATATACGATAATTTTATACTGTAATTTATTTTTATTTTATATTATTACAGTTAAAATGTATAGTTAAAACGTCGTCGTTAAAAGCTTTCTTCTAATATGGGGAATAAAAACAAAAGAAAAGCAACACAAAAGTCAACGACAAGTGGGTGGAAAGCTAGCACAGTCTCCAAAAAGAGAACATGAAAAGATCAGAGTTTCTTTGTGCTGTTCAAATCATAGCAATAAAGTAGCTGTCCTAGTTATGCAACCACACTGCCTAGAAAAGGTGCAAAAATGTGACCAGCAAAACCCAAAAACAAGGAGCAAGAAATTTGCAATTGCTGTTTTCGGCATGCATACATCAATATCTTCCTTGCAGTTCTAGTTTTAATTTGTAGTGCTTAATTTGAGTTTAAAATTAGAGATAGTAGTAGATCGAATTTCATAAATAAATTGGAACATTCTATGACATGTCTGGTTTTGATTCCTCTGATTATTTTCTTTTTGGGACCAATAGTATGACAATATTGTAAATTATGTAAGCTACCAATTACAGTATATTTTGAGGACTTTGCTCTGAATCCCTTGTGTCGGTGCAATTGAAAAACTAAAACAAAGGATTCATTATAGGATCTGATAGCTAAATCAATTGGTAACAAAATCTATTTAAGGTTTGTTTGGCTATTTTTAGTCAGTAAAAGAAAAAAAAAGCAAAAACTACAACTTTTCATTAATTATTTGGATCATTTTTTTAAAAGAGTTTTAATTGGTCAAATGGCTTCAATTTTTTTTTTAACTTACAAAAATGTTACATCTAAACTTACAATAAATTATTAACACTTTAGCACAAGTTTCAAAATATATTTCAAAATACTTTTTTAAGAAGCTATATTTTATAATTTTAAGTACTTTCAGAATGCAAAAATGCTTCTGACATATATCATCCACATATTTTTAAAAGCAGCTTTTGGACCCAGCTAAAAATAACTATTAAGAAGTCCTCCCAAGCGGGCTATTAGTTCAAGCCTTAAAGACTCCAATATGTCTGCTTTCAAACGGGCTTGCATGTTCAAGTCTTAAGGAATTTCTTGTCCCTCAAATAATTAGCAGTGTCACGAGGCATGTAAATAAAAAATTTCAAAATAAAGTCCCAGCCCAACAATGATATTTTTGCCACGAACATTTGAATAGGAAAAACATATGCTAAAGTATTGTCCCTGATAATGATTAGAACACAGTTGGACTCTAATCCTATACTGTTATATGATAGTTTACACTTCTCTTTCGCTTATACTGTTATAAGATGGTCTTTTAATGTTTATAGGAGTGCTTTTTGTTGATTACAATAATGAGAAAGCACAGACCCCAAAACCTATAAAAAGTATATAAGTGCAACAAAGAGAAATCACAAAGAGGAATAGGTTAAAGGAATATGCCAAGGAAACTTTTAAAATTAAAGAGTACCATTTCCAACACCTGAGCAAACTTTTTTTTTTTTGGTTGAAAAAATAGGGGATTTCTCTAATGGAGCTTCCAACGATAGTGTACGTTTTGAATCGTTAAATCTGATTAAAATTATTTGTTTATGCGATCTAACAGTTGAAACTTAAATTTCTGCATTTTTTTTCCGGTTCCCACACAGAGAAATTGCCAAAAAAGTGACCCTTAATATATCTTCTGCCGAACAAGCAACCGATAGCTTAAGGTCTCATTTTCCAATCCTTAGCTACACATTTTAGTCATGGTGTGAGGACAAGCTGGTCAGGAATCAGGAGTTCCTTTATATTGAAACCTGAAGGCCCAGAAAGGTAAGGTACGAATTGACATATCAAGTGAGTTATACCCATCATAAAAAAAAATGACTTCAGGAGAAAAAAAAAATTTGAGTTATACACCCATCAAAATTTTCTTTACATGGTGACAAAATGAGCCAACTAGTAATTGAGAAAAAGGGTCAAAGTTCGCTTCTCTCTCTATGAGATAGGATAATAGTAATTGCATTGGACAGCTTGGGAAAGTTCAAGAAGAAAAAACAAGTGAAAAATCTCTACTTTGGTTCTTGGGGTTCAAATATTGGACATTAAGATGTGACATCACTAAGGACAAATTGGGAACCAAAATGGATATATATGTGTGTGTATATATATTAATTTTTGTTTCACTTGGGGCGTGTGGCAGAGGCAGAGAGCCTATTCAAGATGCACTACTTCCTGACAATGTTAAAAGTACCCCCAGAACTTTAATTTAATAATGGTATGAAACTGAAGAGCTTTTGGCCTTGATTCACTCATGTTTTGGCACTCAAAAACCACACCATCTTAGTGTAGAAAATCCAAAAGTAAAGTTCAACAAAAAAGATAGCAGAGAAAAAATCACTGGAAGAAGATCCAAAGCTATCTACTCCATTCTCTCTCTCTCTCTCTCTCTCCCCCTCTCTCACCTCTTTTAGTCTCATCGTTTCAGCCAAGATTGAACTAGCTTTTGGTGTCAACTCTCATACTTTCCTTTCCCTTGTTCAACCATACTTTCTCTTATGCTCTTCCTTCATTTTTTTTCTTCTTGGTGAACTTTTACTTCCCAAATTGCATTTGCCAAAATCACCCTTAACTCATTGTATTTTCATCCAATCCCATATTTCACAGAGTACTTCAAACAAACACAAGCACACAAAATCTTCCTCTGCATAAATCATATTCTTGGCCATACTCAAGACAAGGATGAATGATCAGCTTCAACCAATGGTGGAGGGGCCGCCTGCAGGAGCGTTGTTGGACTCGGACCGGTGTGCGCATCAGTCGATAGAGACACTAGTGGTGGTTTTAGCAGTGATCACTATTGTTGGTGTCATTGCAGGGATCCTAGCGCGGCTATGCGGCGGAAGGCATTTTGGTGGGAATGGAGAGCATGACATAGAAGGGTGGGTTGAAAGCAAGTGCAGGAGCTGCATTGATGGAGGAATCCCGGCTGCTGCAGCCCCTGCTGCTTCAGCAGAGGAGTCAAAACCAGCACCACCAACACCAGCAGAAGACAAGAAGTGAAACATTCATGAGATACACATTAGGGGTCAGCTTAAAAATTGGAATTGTTGAAGCAAAAGAAAAATTTTAGAGTTCAATTAGTAGTACTAGTCCATATCATTTAATGCTTTTTATCATATTTAGCTCTTCCAGGTACCATATGTGTTATAGTTTTAGAAAGTAGTAACGTTAGTTACAGTGTAAACTCATTCGTGTGTTATCTATGACAAACTTCTTTTCCCCCTTCAATGGACTGGCTTTCAAATTTTTTTGTTTCCTTCAAGTTTTCAAGTTTTATTTCTTGCTATTCATTCCAGTAATACAGGAGAAGCTAGCTTTATTGTTTATGGGATATGCCGTTTTTGACTTTTCGCTATTTGATTCCATAACATAGAGTAGGGCTGTCAGATTGGGCTTGATCAGTTTTTTTTTTTTAACAACTTACAAGAATGTCATTCAAACGCACCTTCACTTATTAAAACAACCCTTTATTAGAAATTGAGCATTTATTAAAAGATCAAATTACCCTTTCTCTAGAAATGAAATTTGCCAGGTATCATCATCGAACCCGCCAAGTTTTATCATAGAATCCATCAAGTTCTATCTTAAAACCTGCTAATCGTACACTTTAGTCGCCGGAGCGGGGTGCCATAGGTTTCAATTTGAAACCTACCAGATTTTAACATATATTTTTAAACAAAAAAGTACCAACCGTCTCAGGTCACCAGCATGGGTGACGGATTGTAACATTTCAGGTTTCAACTTAAAACCTACCAGAATTTAAAATTTTTCTTCAATAAAGAAACGCCTACTGCCTCTAGATGCCGGCAAGGGTGCCGGGTTGTAGCCTACTAGGTTTCAACTTGAAACCTACCAGATTCTAATATATTTTTTTAAAACAAAAAGTGCCAACTGCCTCTGGTAGCCGACTCAAGTGCTAGATTGTAGCCTGTTAGGTTTCAACATAAAACTCGCTAGATTCCATCTAAAAAATCACTGTAACCACCAAATTAAACATAAAATAATCAAGAAACATCCAAAAATCCAATTGAAACAAATTAACAACAAATCTTTCATCTAAAAATGTAAAAAATGTAATCAGTCCAAAATTTACACAGCAAAAAATCATTGTTCAAAACAATAAAACCAAACAAAAGATTTCAAAATATACAAACAATAGCAGTTCCTCTACAATCAATTGATGCTGTCTTTTATCTCTTTTGGCGTGTTGGAGACGGTGACGCTGATGCTAATGTTGTACAAGCCTCGTAATAGTTTGAGAAACCTAGGGAAAATGAAGAAAAGAGAGTGAGAAAGAGGAGAGAGAGGCCGATCTGGGGGATAGAGAGAGAGCCAGATTGGGGCTTAGTAGAGAGATTTTCTCCAATTTCTGATCAACTAAACAACTGTACGTAAATTTATAGAAATTCAGCGATAAAATAATAAAGCCAACCTTCCGAGTTTCAAAAATCATCATCGATCTGACTTCGTTGTTGATCTGGAAGAACTCAGTGATGGCAACGAAGCCGACACGCTGGCTCGTTTGAAAGAAAAGAGATTGAAGAGAGAGAAAGGGACCAACAAGGATTACAACTAGGGCCAGTAATTCGGACACAAAACGATGACACGATATGAAAGCGACACGAGATAAACAGGTTTGGACCGCACATTTATTAATTGTGCCATAAATAGGTTGGCACAAATAACACGAAAATAAACTGTTTTGATTCATGCTAAACTACACCTTAACACATTTAATTAAACGGGCCGTAAACGTGTTAATACGGCACGACACGACCCACCCATTTATAACACATTTAAACTTAAAAATAAAAATATTTGAAATATTTATAGTATGTTAGTATTAATTAGATATTGTGTTTTTGTTAATTTTCTTTATTGGCTTTTTTGAAAATTTTTTCTTAATTTTTTTTAATTTTTAGTTAATTGAGTCATAAACGTATCATATGCGTATTGTTATCGTGTCAACCCGTCACGGCACGTTTAATAATCGTATTAATCGTGTCGTGCTATGTTACCCGTGCCATAGGCATGTCGTGCCGTGTTACGCGTGCCATAGGCGTGTCATGTTCGTGTTTGTATTTCTGGCACGTTTATTAATCGTGTCGTGTTCGTGTTTGGGCTAAACGTGCCGACATGAACACGACACGAACACGATTATTGCCACCCCTAACCACAACGTCCACCAAGAGTGAAATGAACATCAACAATCCCCTCCTTCGGTGCTATGAGGAGAATCCATGGAGCAGCTCGTACTGGACATCCTTGTCGTTGTCTAGCGAGAAAAGATGCTAGCGTCAAATGACGTCGATGAATTAAGCCACGACGAGACATGGAGTTGGCGGTTTTGGGATGGTGAGCTCACATGAAGAGAGAGAACTGTGAAAGACAGGAGATCGAAGAGAGAGGGAGGAGAGAGATGGAAAACATGTGAAGAGAGAGAGTGAGGGAGTCTTGGTGTGTGTTAGTGAAATTAGGGTTTGTTTTCTATCAGGACAATTATGTCATTTAATAAATCAAATTAAAATTAAAATAATTATAAAAGGACAGTTTTGAAAAGTACAAAAAAGAGGGCATTTTTAATAAAGAGTGCTCATAAATAGGCATTCCATGTAGTTTTTTATTTTATTTTTCTTTTTCTAGCCATACATAGAGCTTAATCTTACTAGTCATATTGAAACATTAAAAAAAATGAATTTCTTTTATAAATAGCAAAAATTAAAATTAGAGTAAGAATTACTACGTCATTTGTAGCATAAAACATGAAAACTATTTAATTGTGTACTTTTATTATTCTTAAATATTCTAAAAAAATTCCTATATTCAATCTCACTCTTGTGCTTGTGTAGTGTGATTTTTACTTTTTTCGCCCTCAAGAGGACATTTGGTATCATAAGACATCATTGAAATAAGCACACCATGTTAGGTGCTTTTGGGCATGATTTTAGCCAAATATATAATATTAGATATTCCGTTTTAAATGAATAGGTATGATATAAAGTATTTTTCTACCATTAACCGTTAGAAAAATACTTTGGTACATCATAGCAGAAGGAATTTCTTTAGGCATCTTGATGAGAAAAGTGCAGAAGGACTGTAATTCTTCACCATTACAAGGCCGTTGCTTTTTCAAAAGCTAAAAACTTTTGTAAGCTTTCACAACATAATCTGTTACCCATTTTTGAAGCAAAGGCTTGCCAGACTAACCGTTACCAGTCCCCTTTTTTTTTTTTTTAATCTGATTATTTTTCTCTCAAAAAGATAAAGGCAACTCTTAGACTGGGCCATCAATTTTGAACAGTTTGTCCACAACACTTTTATTTTTCTAGTTGGCCAAAGTTTTGTGGCCTCATTTAGGACCGTTTGAAAAAAACCCTACCACTAGCAGCCTTAGATTTTCATCAAATTCTGTTAAATTGTTATATTTTCATTAGCTTGATATAATTTTGACAATGTAATTTAATCGCATTTAAACCACTTCTGATATAGCCAGCTCTAAATCTTGAAAAAGTAACATTTTCTTTCCTTGATTTCTCTTTTGTAGCTTCGTTTATTTTTTTTTTTTGTTTCCAATACATATATTTTTAGTCTTGAACTATGATTAAGTGGAAAAAAAATGTCTATGGGATGTATACTATATGTTACCCTGTGACAAAATTTGTACAACTAAGTATAAGAGGGCCTTGGTTAATTCTCGGCAACTATAAATATATTTACTTGAGTCAAGAACTATATATAGTGTCATATATATTGAGTTTTAACCCTGTTTTATCTATTTATACTGATAAAATATATTGGTCAAGTTAAATGAAAAATTAAAACAGAACTATACCCAGAATGAAATATTGTTGCAAATACGAAAAACTCTATAAATAAAATGTGAGTGCAATCTTTATTTATGAACACAATGAGATACAATAAGATAATTACACTAATTATTACCCATGAGTTTCTTCTACTACCATCAACGTTGTTGTATGATATATAAAATCATAGTAGTATAAATTTGCCTTATTTGCTGATAAACCATGTACCAGAGTTAGACTATTGCTATAATTCAATGTGTTATAACCATTGGTATATGCATAAGATTCTTCTTGTTGCATCAAATCAAAAATCACAACTTTTTCCTTCTTCTCATGAACATTGTGGGGACACCGTTCCGATGTTCGAAACCTCAACGTTGCTGCACTCGGCTTTGGCTTCCCCTTCCTCTTCTTTTCCTCCGCGTTTTAGGTCAATCTCTTGCAGAATTATTTCTTGACATGGGAAGGTTTTGCTGCAATCGAACTTTATTGCCACCGGTGAAGCGCTTGTCCCGATAATGTTCTTGTAGAGAACATTTTTCAGTTGAACTGCCTTGTGCTGGATGATTAACTCATGATTTAGACCATATTCAGTCAAGGAAATAAAGGGTTGATTTTGGATTTTAATTTAATTTATTTTTTATTACCTGTTGTTTGCATGGCTCATCTTGGTCACAATAGTTCTGATCTATTATAATGGGGTTGTACACATCATTCATTTCTATGTTAGCAAATGTTATGTTGGCTGCAAATCCTGACCCTCCCTGTGCATTACCAAAAATGGACTAGTTTAGTATTGCATTTTGCAAAAAAGTTTGTTTATATTATGCAATTCTTGAATTCAAATCATCAAAGAGAGGAGACGAGAAATATCCCTCCGAGTCCCCTATTTAAGCTTTACTAAATAAAATCAAAATACGTAAAAAATTCAAACAACCAAAACCACTACCAGAAGCAGGAAAAGGATAGTGTATGATCCAAAGAAAAAGTAAAGCCGGAAGAGCCTAAAACTTAACAGAATCTACGGACATTGAGACCCCAATGTGTGAATGGAACGACATTAGCAGGAGCAGAAATCGACCTTTTTGGATTCCGATCATAAAATCTAAAAGAACCAAGACGTGGGGCTGAAGAATTTTTCAAAATTGTACCTGCCATGTCTTGATCCTTACTCCATTTGCTGTGCCAGTAAGCTTAGCTTGTTTGACCGTCACTCCTGAAACAAAAGCCTCCGAATTCTTTGCTCCCAAGCTTCCAATACTGAGCTCAAAATGAAAATTCAAGGCACAATGTTAATAGGGTTCTTGAAATTGGAGATTTAAAAAAGTTAAAATTATGTGTTCAAAGTTTAAACCTGATTCCATGGCCAGGTCCACATTCTATGTCTGAGACTTGCAAATTTTTAGACCCACTTACAATTGAAATGCAGTCATCACCTTCATCAAACATATTTTTATATCTATCAGCATTTTTTTAAAGTTCAACAACATTAACGTTTTCAGATATTTATAGCTTAATTTCAAGCATGTATATGTATGTATGTATGTATGTACACCTGTTCCAATGACACATTTTGAAATCTGCAAGTTCTGAGTGTTTGTAACATGAATCCCATCAGTGTTTGGGCTTTTCTCTGGTGCTGCTACTGAGAGATTGTAAGCTTGAACATTAACGCATTTGTCGAAAGACATATGAATTTGTTGTGCATCTCGGATATTTAGGTCCTTAACTACCATATTCTTGCATTCGTAGAAGGTGATTGCCTGCCCAAAAATATTTTCCAGGACAATAATTCAAAGAGGTTTTCATAATATGCAGTCAGAAAATAGTTATATAAATGTAATCGATGTGGTAAACATACCGTTGGTGCACCCTTACAAGGCTGCAAATGAATTGCAAGATAAACACAAAATCAGCATTTGATCAAAAAAAAAAAAAAAAAAGAGTGAAATTATAGGATTGAAATATGGATGACATACCAAATCTTTGTTGATTTTGCATGAGTTTTTCCACCATATCTTTCCATTGCCATTTATGGTTCCATCACCATAAACGACTAAATTCTCAACTCCATCAAATTTAAGCCAATGTCTTTCTTCCTCCTCGTAGTCCGATCGGTCATCAGAAGCTTCTAAAGTTCCCAAAATCTGCAAATTTTCCAAAAAATAGTGAATGACATATATTTGACACGTATGGATTCAATCCTTCCCTATTACTTCTACGAAGTTGCATGTTCTCGCTGGGGTCCACTTTTCATGTTTCGGAACTTACCTTCACAGTAATTTTGGATTCACAAGGACCTGAAAATCTAATTGGCTTTAGACGATAGTTATTGTCCTCCGGCACAACCATGACCGCTTCTCTTTTATAGGAACAAGCTTCCTTCCAAGCCATTTCAAATGCCTGAAAGAGATCCAATTCAAAATTTAAATATAACCCTTGTAGATACACATGACAAAACAATCAAAATCAGAAAAAAAAAAAGAGAAAATATGTAACTTAAAATATATGTACATAACTACTTTTAAAAATATATATATATATATATGACTTGGAAGAATTAGGCATATATAAGCTATACTAGCTAGCTCCAGTGTACCAAAATGGAAGCAGAGAAAAAATAGTTGGTTAATCAACAAGAATTTTTTAGTTGGATGACACAATTCTTCTTCTGATTTTCATCAAGTTTTGTTAAACTATCATATTTTTCTTAATCTGATATATTTATAATATTAGCTGACAGTTTAAAACTGTGTCTTATTAGTTTTTTTCATTCTACCATCTCAATATTAGTATACAGAAATTAAGTTCTTACCTCTGTATCATCGTGAGATCCATCACCTTTGGCTCCATATTTCTTGACATTCACCTCCTTAACAGACGTATCTAGAGTTGAACCAACCTTCTCCAGAGTCAGAAAAGTGTCAGACGTCTTCTCCTTGATCAATCCCTTGATTCCATCTTCAAGCATGTTGAAGTATGAAGGATAAGCTTGGAAATGATGATGAACATCACCACTCCCAGCTGTTTCCTCAACATGATAATGGTGATTAAGTGGGACCACCTCTTGCAAGTTGCTCAAGTTACATGACACAAAGGATAGCAATGTTATGATAATGAAGAATATGGAGAGAAAATAAAGCATTTGAGAAGAAGCCATAATCTTGTAATGTAGATTATGCTAGAGATAAAAGAAGGTATAAGCTAAAATTATAATTTTTTTTTTCTGACATGATATATGATGGGTTAAATTGCTAGATTTATAGAGAGAAAAAAGGAAGTTGAGGACGGCGTGGAGTTGGCTTTTTTTTTAGGGCATTCTCCTTCATTACTCTTCTTTCAGGTATGGTTTCAGATACTTGAGAGATTTAAACGTTTTCATTGGGCAAAATCTGACTTTTGCCCATACAGGCTTGTATTTATATGGAAACCTACATGCAATATCAATACTGACATATTTGACCATTTTTATGAAATTGTTGATTCAATGGATGTTGGTTTGCAAATATGAAAAGTTGATAGCAATCGTAATTGAATTTTGCTGAACAAACAAACGATTTTAATAATTCTTATGGCCCTTTGTGCAATAGATACTTTCAAGCAGAAAGTCATGACATGAATGACTTTGTCTTTCCCGTAAAGGAAGTAACAAGTTATTATAGCAATTGAGAAATATCATGCGTTAAGTTAACTTTCTTTAAATTCATTAAGCTAAACAGTGATCAATCTCATAATCCTTTTACCTTAAATGTTGTTAGACTTATTTAATTAATCTAATTAGCCTTGTGTGAAATTAGTACTTTATTTCATCGTACTTTTAATTATGTATGAATAAATATCACTAATTGCATGGAACTAGAAGACGTAGTGTACTGCCCATGCATATATACATGTACATATATATATATTTACGTATTTATGACTATGTATTCATTTCAACACATGAACCACGTTGCGTAAAATTGGAAAGACTTCCAGGCCCGGGAAAGTTTTGTAGAATAGAATATACATCCCAATCGCTTTTTCTTTCCAGATGATCTCTAGACAATGCTGAACACTTGTAATAGTGGATCACGTAAGATTAATATTTGTATAACACTTTTTATTATGATAAGACTGAGAAAGCATGGAGAAGTTAGTCATATGCATGAGATTCATGTCCATGGTACATGACATCACATATGACACGTCATGCATAAAATTCATTGCATTTGGATATTGCATTTTGGGGATAATTTCCTGTCGAAGGTTCAACGATCAGCTTGGGCGATAGAACATCTTTTACGTGTGCATGTGGGATATCAAATAAGGTTGCCTTTTTTTTTTTTTTTTTTTGGTTTTCAAGGATTTATAATTTTTTAACATATTTTTCTTTTGAGCCAAGCTTTCATGCAACACTTGAAAAAGGTATTTCACCGCTACACCTGATTAATCTTGTAGTCACAGTAATTATCACAAATCATTATCATATGTACAATAATGAATATTGGGTAAATATAATATTTACTTATCGTAATTGTTAATATGACAATGATACAACAAAAAAAAAGTCTGAATTAGTGTTTTTTTATGAAACAATTTTCGTTTTTAGTGCTTAAAAAAAAAAAATTAACGCTTTGCCTTTTGACTTAATTTTTTTTCCACTAGTCTCAAGAGGTACACATCCTAAGTACACATACTATCAATTAATGCAGTTATCAAGAATCAGCCTATTAATATGCCTCATGACTCAAATTAGAAATTGATGCAAGGAAGAAATTAAATTGCTCAATGATCGCAAAAACCTTGGAAATTGTTAATATTAAAGATTAATAATGCAAATATACATGCTTTATACATAAAATTTGATTGAAGAAGATTGGCATAGTAATAATTGGGAATGCAAATACTATGCGTACATATGAATCATGTGTGGCATTAACAGAAACCATTGAAAGCGCGTAGGAAAAGGATCGTCACGTTAATTAAGCTAACATCTCTACACATATGGAGATAAAGTTGCCGTAATATTTGTTTCAAAATCGATCTGGGCCTCTGGAGTAGCAGGGTAGGCGACATATACAACTTTGCGACATTTTTTGTCGACTACGAATTATTTCCATTTTGCCATGATGAATATCTCTCTCTCTCTCTCTCCCTCTCTCTCTCTTCATGTGAGAAATAATGGTTTCTGTTATTTTTTGTCTCCTTTTTAATTGGGATGTGCGGCATGTTATATGCAGATATGTACATTTAAAAAAGAAAATGTAGTTTTAAAACTAATAAAGTCCAAGAGGTTTTTTCAAAGGCGATCATATATAATCGGGGTTGTCCCGAACTTAAAGAGAATAATTTCTTAACGAGAAAAAAAATCATTTTTTTTCTTTTACTAATTTCATCAGTTTGTCATGAGTTATAAATTGTCTAGCCTTTGAATTTATACGCTCGTTGCCTCATTCTATTTATCAAGGGACATGCACATTTGGCACCTGGTAATCAAGTGGGACACCTTTTTTGTCACCAAAAAAAGTTGAGTTACATTAATTAATAATCATTCGTAGGCCTAGGTGTACCAATTTCAGAGATTAGTAATGGTCATACATGCACATCATTAGTATCCATTAAAGCTTGATAATTAGGTACACAACTAACTTATCATGGAGTATTTGGCAACACAATTACGGTAAGAAAGAACGTGATGAGATCACAGACTTGATCTGCCGTTGAGATCATTGATTAAGGTGTTAATCTAATTCAATCATACATGTAATTAAATCTACCAAATGTATGAGTCCAGTGTATGGGTATTTATCATTAAAATTAGACTATAATATGTGTCAATATTATGATTGTTCTCTGATCATTTACACACATAAAGTCTAGTTTATTTTTTCTCAAATTATTCCTTTGTTTTATATAACTACAAAATGCGCTATTATAGTTCTAATTTTTCAAATTTAAAAACTAAAATTTGATTTCATCGAAGACTTAGTTTTTTGGATAAAAAAATGGAAAAACAAAAAATCCTTAAATAGTGGTCGTAACCCGAGATGAGCACTCGTCGCCTTGCTGCCTGACATGCAAAACCTTTTGTATTTAAGCAAAAATACACATGCACACCATAGCAACAACAACAACCAATTTGTCAAGGGATGCTAATGATCATCCCTCGTACAATTACATGTCACGTTACCGTTCTTAAGTTATTAACTCCCTAAATACTTTTTTCATTTATTTCTTTCTTTCTCTGTTTAGCTGGACACATAATATGTATCATCTCAAAAACACTTCTCAATTGTCTGGTGTCAAAGTGTTCATGATTATGTTATGCTAGGTCCCCATTAATTATTTAGTTTTCTCACATCTGGTGTATTGATTTTAATAAATCTTATTCGTAATTGAAAAAAGTAATATATATATATATATATATATATATCATGTCCTGATTGACATTTATTCTGCAAGTTTTATGAAGCTATAGCTGTAAGAATTTTAGCTTTATACAATTAAAAAAAAAAATTAGTCGCAAAGCTAGTGTCTCCTTTTTTGTTTTTGTTGTGAAAACCTTTTGCAACAACAAAAAAGTTTCGTTGCAGAAGTTTTTTGCGACCAAATAATAATTTTGGCCGCCGAAGGTTTGCGATTAAAATTCAGTACCGTATTCACTTATATTGGTCACAAAAGTCACACATACACAACAGTTTTTAGCCACCAAAATTTTGATGATAGAAAAGTTTTCACAAAAAAGTCAAAGTTCTTGTGAGCGATTTGGAATAATTGTACTTCCATTCTTAACGTTTAAATTTGAATCAAGATTTTAGTACTTGAGCCAAGATGAATAGAAATACGTTAGGATAGATGACCTTAGAGCATATGATAATTTGTAAATGACATATTTATAAATAAATAAAGTGAATTTATTCATTATATTTGTGTGTATGTATTTTAAATACTTTATGAATATTATTAAAATTTCATAATTATCTATGTGACCTTAAATATTGTATATAAGTGTTATATACAAGAGGATAATATTTAAGGATGATATTTAAAATTATTAATATTATATAATTAATTATTCAATTAAAATATGAAATTTTTAATTGAGTGTTACTTGTGTAGGTCATTTCTATTAAGAATAGAATGGTCTTATGTGAACCGTTAATGTAGTGAGTTATTAAATGAGTGCATTATATATAATAAGATTATGTACGACCAGGACGATGTGATATGAACAGTTAATAATTTTCGTTAAATATTACAAGTTCTAATCACATCGATCAATGGTCATATATAAGACAATCTTAATCCTGAGTTATTAGCAAACTTCTATTTATGCATTTATGTTTTTTTATTTACTCAATACGAATTTGAGAATCTAATCTTATTCCTTGTATCGTGGAGGCATAATGAATTAAGTAGTTGGCAATGTAAATATTACAAAATAAAATCCATTTCTTCTCTAACAAGAAGTAGATAAATAATTCTTTTGAGTATTGACTCGGGACTTAAATATTTGAGCGTTTAATTTTTTATTAAGTTCATGAATTTATTAATAATTAGAAAATCAATAGCACTCAAAGATAAAAAAGTACTTAGAGAGGTTAACGAATTTTACTTAGCTGTAATTATGAATTATTTATGGAGGATTAATTTATGTGTAATGGCTATTAAAATAGATGGCTTTAAAAAATAAATAATGAAATATCTATAATTTCAAGAGTGTAGTTCCAAGTATTTAGTAGAGTTACATTGGAATTAATAAAAAAGTAATATATTAACTAAAGAGTTTGATTAATATATTGGTTTTACTAGAACTTGAAATTATGGTCCATTAGTCCCTTGCCGCCTTTATAAACACTACTGGACAAGTGGAATTATTGGTTTAAATAATTAATTTAGGATTAAATACCACTCAAAATAAATTAATTATGAATTAATTTATATTTATTAAATAATTAGATTATTTACTAAATAAAAACAAAATAATTAATTTTGGGAAGATACGCAGTGGGTGGGTCCCACTGTATAGGTAGCTTCCCACTATGTACGGCACCTATGCTATCAAGAGAAACTCTCTGGTGCACATCAAAACTTGTTTACAAAGTTTGCATATTTAGTATTTTCAATTTTGAATAAATGTGACTTAATTCAAATATAAAAATAATGTGGAGACAAATGAGATTTGGTAACAAGCCTACACTGTTATGAGAATGACGCCACATACACAGAGAATCTCTTTATGTATGACGCCTATCACAATACAGGGAAAGGAAAACTTGTATATTTTATTTTAATTAAATATTTGATATTAAATTAAAATAAGAAGACTTTCCAAAAAAAATAATTACCTCTCCTATTCTCTATAAATAGAGGCCTCTTCTATTCAATTAGAATAGGACCGGCAATATGAGTTATGATATGACGACGCGACATGAATCTAGCATGTTTTTTTTATAGGTTAGAGTCAAAAAAATTAACCAGGGGTCATTTTTATGTCAACCTTAAACTAACCCGTCCAAAAACAAGTTGTGTTCAAGTCAATCTATATGACACTAAAATGAGCCGTTTGATTCACGATTAATTATTTATATGTTTTTTAAAATATTTTTCCCTATTATCAAATATATCCCTAAGATAAAACCCTAGCTCACTTAATATTAACCCAAGATTCAAACTAAATTAATTTTAACTCTTGAACAATAAGAAAATGATTTTAGCTTGATCACTTGAGGCTTTTTTATTTTGTTGGACTTGTTAATTTTTTGACTTATCATTTTATTGGTGTTGGACTTGTTATTTTATTAGATGTTTCTAAAAATTTTAGAACTTAATTTGTTGTTGTTGTAGTATGGAACTCATTTGATTTGAGAAAATTTGTTTTATGTTTGTTTGTATGTTATATTAGTTAAGTTCAAAGCTAAAAAAAAAAAAAAAAAGTGAGTATAGGTTAGTACGGGTTATTAACAGGTTGCTGGTCATTGGGGATTCATAGGTTGCATAAGGAGCAAGTTAGTATAAGTCGTGCTCGTTTCAACTTATGTCAGAACGGGTCGTGTTAGTGTTAAGATTTCTCAACCCTTTTGTGTCACGGGCGAGTTAGTGTTGAGGTACTTTATATAAAAATTGACCTTCAACTTGATTCGAACCCGACCCTCCGACATGTATTGTCACCTTCGATTTAGAGACACTTGTGAGTCTTGGACAGACTGAAAGTACTCTGCTAAATGCTCCCCTCTAGTAGGCATGTAGAAAGAGAAAGAGGAAATGTTCTTCATCCTAAGATATGTTTTGCTCATGTGTTGAGATTTACAAGTGACTTATATTAGTTGAGTGATTTTTAGAAACCATATTCCTCCAATACCCACCTATTTGTCCATTTGATGCCAAAGATTAGGCGCTGAAGATGGTGGTTTCGTTTAAAAGAGAACATTCTTTGCAAGCTGCTTATTTTCGATTCATCTCCATTCATTTTGGTGAGCAAATATTGATATATTTATTTATGTATTAAAAGTGTTTAACAAAAGTTTTGAGAAATTTTTTTGTTATACACAATCTACACTATAACCACATTTTTGCTATTTTGTGAAAATCATTTTCCAAAACCAACAAAGCATCCATCTATATTGTTTTGTGGCCTCTTATCCATTATGGAAAGATAGGAACTCTAAAATCAATAGAGGTTCACTTTAAGTTGAATTAGCCTTTTAATTATATAAATCCAACCCTGTGTATTATTATATTTCGTTAGCATTTAACTTTAGCTATGAAAGGAGTATATTTAAAATTTTTGGCAAAATCAACCTTACATACATCTAAATTGAGAGAACATATGAATTTTATTGATATTTCAAAAAAAATGACAATCAAAATGATAATAGTAAAAATTTGGATGAATATTCTATGTGATTGATGTGCTTCTTCACAATCAAAATTTTCGTTTTTCATCGAATAACCTCACATGTATATGGAGAATTTCCATCCAAACTATAATAGATATTTTTGAAGTATATTATTCGGTGCTAAATCGAATCTTCATCTGCAATGATCTTATACAAATTTCTCTAGATAACCTCATGATACTCCATAAATATGATCATTATCACATTCTTAATGCTCAAATGTGTTGGTATCACTTAAGCAACCATAAATTTTTGCAACCAAAATCTGCTTGAAACTTTCATAGTAGTGTAACAACTAGAATTTTTAATTAATTCAGCTATGTCTAAATTTAATTATTTAGTGTGCCACAATTTAAAATAACATCATATATCAATTAAAATCTCACAAAAGTTAATTCTATTTTAAAAATAAATTAATTTCTAGTTCAACATTTTAAATTCCAAAATTTTATATTAATTTGTTGACTTCTAAAGTTTAACTTACAATTCCACGTATTTACAATAGTGCCACTCCAGCAATTGAAAACTCACTTCACATGATTTTCTTTGACTAAGACCCATGAAAACCCAGATTCCCCTTCTTCCCAAGCGTGCACATATTAGATCAATCCCAACATGCAAAAGGCCTTCCCTTTTTAACACCCCCAGTTTGTAGACCCCACTCAGCTTTCTTCCTCCCTCTCAAGCATCTCTCTCACTCTCTCTCCCTTTCTTTCTCTGTTCTATAATTGTTGAAGGAAAACTCACCTTTATCCTTGTTCAAAAGACTCACAAATGGCAAGAACCCTTATATCCAAGTAGCTTCAACAACTCCAAGTTTAATTTCTGGTCTAAACTTTTGGGTTTTCAAAGAAGATTTGAGGAAGATTTTTCACAAAACAAATCTAGTTCTTTTAGTTTGTATTTACTCCGAATTTAGCTTTTTAATTTCCTCTCATTATCTCTCTTAAAATTTCTAATATTTGAATATGTATATGCTTTGAATATTGATAGGCAAAAGAATTTGACTTGAACATTCAAATAGAGAGCATTTTGTTAACTTGATTCCATATGAACGTTAGAAGCATATTTTGGTTGTTTAAATTTGGAATCCTTAGTTGTATGTTCAATGTTTCTATGATTTAAAGCCCAAAAATCTGGTTTATGCATGTTCTTGACTTAATTTTACAAGATTATGAGTTTGGATAATTTAGACTATGATTTGAATATAATGTTTGATATCTAAGTGATTTGGACAAGTTTTATGCATCAAACACTGATTTGGTTTAGAAGTACAAGTTGGAATTGAATTAGACCGTGAGAAGACGAACTAAGCTTTGCCCAGTTCTAATGGAGGGTGATCGACTGCCCCTATGAAAGCTAGTCAATAGGCTAGTGATAGCCATAGGGGTACCTTCTTTGAGCCCATTAGGCCTCCCAACTCATGCCGGTTTTGTTCCTCACTGTTTTGATATTTAAAAACACTTTTAAAGACCCCTTTTTTCATGTTTTAAAACTTTAAGAAAGTCATTCGCATTCCATAATCATATTCTCACAAAGAGACATGCTAATGAGTGATTTATATATAACGCGGACTTGGAATTCCAGTTGTCTTCTTATTGGCTATTTGCTGACTCTATTAGAAAACCCTTAAGGTCCGAGAGTGTTAGAAGCTTACGTAGCAATGGATTGGACCTGTGAGGATCAAAAGCATCCATAAATGATATTGCCAAAAAGGGTAGGATTTTATTCCCCTTTTTGGTTGCCATGATTTGAGTTCATTGTTTAATTGTTTTAGCCATAAAAAAAGATTGTTTGAAATGAATATATGTTGTTGTGAATAGTTTTATAAAAGTATTAACTTTTATGAAATGGTATATGTACATGTAAATATCAAAAAGTTCAATTTTTAGAAAGAATTTGAAACATGATTTAGACTTGAGATAAGATATTCCAAATATGTATGTTTTTCAAATGTCACCGAGAAGGCATAGAGCTCCTAGTGATAGGTTTAACATAGCCATAAAAATTATTCAATATAACCCTAGGGACAAACTCGTAAACCTCAATCAGGACATTCAGTAGCGTGAGCAATTGGTTAAAGTACTATAATGTATGTAATGTAAGTATGTTGATATGAGAAATTAATATTTATGAATCGAGGTTTGAGTAAAGTATTTTTTTCCCTATTATCTACTTATTTTTCATACTATTAAATTACTGTATACCAATTCAGAGCATTAGGAGCTTACGTAGCAATGGATTGGACTTGTAAGGATTAGAAGTATCCATACATAATATTGCCAAAGAGGTAGGATTTTATTCTCCCTTCTTGGTAGCCATGATTTAAGTTTATTATTTAACTATTTTAGTCATGAAAAATGATTATTTAAAATGAATATATGCTGTTGTGAATAGTTTTATAAAAGTATAACTTTTAGGAGATTGTATATATACATGTAAATATCGAAAAGTTTGATAGTTTGGAAAACAAATTTGAAACATGATTTAGGCTGGAGATAAGATAATCCGATCATGTATGTATTTCAAATGTCATCGACAAGGCTTAAGCTCCCAATGATAGGTTTAACATAACCAAGAGATCAGGTTATTCAATATAACCTTAGGGGTTGACTCGTAAACCTTGATCAGGGCGCTCTGTAGTGTGTGTGATTGACTGAAGTACTGTACGAATGTTAATATGAGATAAATTAATACTTGTGAACCAAGGTTTGACTAACTATTTTGTTCCTTATTATTTACTTATTTTTCATACTACTAAATTGCATTTTTACTCAATTCAGAGTGTTAGGAGCTTACATAGCAATGGATTAGACTTGTGAGGATTAGAAGTATCCATAGATAATATTGCCAAAAGGGTAGGATTTTATTGTTCCTTCTTGGTAGCCATGATTTAAGTTCATTGTTTAACTATTTTAGCCATGAAAGTGATTATTTGAAATGAATATATGTTGATGTGAATAGTTTTATAAAAGTATAACTTTTAGGACGAAAAGTTCGATATTTTAGATTCTGAATTTGAAACATGATTTAAACTCAAGATAAAATATTCTGAAAATGTATTTTTTCAAATGTCACCGAAGAGACATAGAGCTCTCAATGATAAGTTTGATGTAGCCAAGAAATTAGGTTATGTGATATAAACCTAGGAGTAGACTCCTAAACCTTGATCGAGGCACTCTGTAGTGTGAGTGATTGGCTGAAGTATTGTAAATACATTGATATGAGATAAATTAACATTTATGAATCGAGGTTTGACTAAATTATTTTGTTCCCTATTATTTGCTTTTTTTTCAGACTACTAAATTGCTATTTACTTAATTCAGAATGTGTCAAATTACGTCCTACTTGGTCTTTTTTACTTTCTTTTTACCTAACTCCTCCCTAGAGAGTTTTAGAAACTATACAGAGTAAATCATCACTATTGCGGTCATCAAGGCAGAGAGTACCTCAAGTAGAGTCATCTCCTTGTTGCAGTTTATTTTTCCTATTTGAGTTAAGGCATGTAGTGTTAAACCTTTGCATTTTATTTTCGTTTCGAACTTTTGATTTTAATTATGGTCTATGGTTTGATGTCTATTATATTTGCAAATGTTTTCCTATTTCATTTTCAGATGTATGCTTAGACTTGAGATTTCAGTATAAATCCCCCAACTAATACTGGAGGTCGTTTTTGAAAATTTAATTTAATACGAGATTGCCTTGGGATATATTAGTTTCTCCAATTGGTTTAAGTCACTTGATAAATATTTCATAATCCAAAATTTGTGAACTTAGGCATTATTTGATTTGAAGGGCGAAATCATCTTCTATAGCAAAAGTCTTAATATGGTAAATCTAGAAAAAATTTTGGACTTGGTTTGAGAAAATAAAAGGTAATTTGTTCCTAGGGTTTTATCATCAATTTAATTTATGGAACCCTAATATGATGCTTTTTATATCGAAACTTTAACTTTGATGTATTTTTTTAAACCAAGTCTCCATATGCCTTACGGACTAGGAGAGAAAAGAAATTTACTACTAAGGAGCACTATTAATAAGCTCCATATAAATACACATTAAAAGCACAAAATCCCAAAAGCCATCAAGTCAGTGGATTCCCTTACTTGATACTTAATACAAATAAGTTTAAACTAAAAAAAGAGTAACAATACATTAAGGAATCATAAAAGAATATAATGGAAAGAGAAATGAGATTGGAAAAGAAAGTAAAAGTAATAGAAATGAGAAACATTCATTCTTTTTGTAGTCTTTACTTTTTTAGAATGTGGATATTTAAAATAATTACTAAAACATTATTTTTTACATAACTAAACAACCATTAAACACTAACACTTAAATTTGGACATTTGTGTAAATTTAGCATTCATTTATTTCGATAAAGAATGTAAACTAAACTGATGTAAGGATTAACATTCCCTTTCATCATTTTCTATATTTTGTGGAGCTCACAAAACTTTCAATACTGATTTTCTCAATAAGCACGTTATGAAAAAGGAAATTCTTACTTTTGTCTTTCCTTTTTATGCAAGTAAATACGACTAAAATGTTAACTTTCCCAAGCATGTATTAGACATTCCATTAAAGATGATCTAGTATGGTTAGGGGTCCAAGGTACAAATATAAATAGTGTAGAGATTAAAGAAGGCGGCCGTTTGAAGTAGGTTTTCAAAAGAAAAAAATAAAATAAAATAAAATCTTGGACGATATTTTGGCGGGGAATTTCCTTTCCAAACAATACTTGTAAACAACCTTAAGCTCTTCTTGCTCGGCAAAGGAGACAAACAAGAGGAGCTGGAAGAAGAAGGACGTATAGCTTCTCTGATTGAAAAATGTCCAAACATGCGAGTCCTTCGCCAAAGCCACTCCTATGTCCTCACTCGCTTCCTACCCATCTCCGCCCTCTCCTTCGCCTTATCCAAAATCGCCGCTTTCTGCGCTCTTTCCGCCGTCGGCGACATTTCCTATGCTCACAGACTTTTTTCTCAAATCCCAAGTCCTAATATTTTCTGCTGGAACACTATGATAAGGGGTTCTTCCCGATTCAAAAACCCGTCGAAGGAATCGATTTCTTTGTTCAAGAAATTGTTTCGTAAGGGGTACACGGGAGCAAATACATTCACTCTGTCCTTTGTTCTTAAGGCGTGCGCGATTCTATTGGCTTCTGAAGAAGGCCGGCAGGTTCACACACGTGTTCTGCGGTCAGGGTTTGGTTCGATTCTGTTTGTTCAGACTTCGTAGGTGAACATGTATGCCAAGTGCGAGGAGGTCTGGTATGCTCGGTCGGTGTTCGATGAAATTTCAGAGAGAAACTTGGTTTCTTGGAGCGCGATGATCAGAGGGTATGCGAGGGCCGGATTGGCTGACGAGAGTTTTGGTCTGTCCAGGGAAATGCAAATGGCAGGTGTTGTGCCCGATCAGGTTATGATGGCGAGTGTTGTTTCTGCCTGCGCCTCTGTGGGCTCGTTGGACCTTGTTAGGTGGGTTCATGCATATGTGGAGAAGAAGAAGATCGAGATTGATCTCGAGCTTGGTACCAGACTGATTAACATGTATGCAAAGTGTGGATGTGTTGAAAAGGCGAAGACAATTTTTAAGAAATTGTCTGTGAAAGTTGCAAAAGCTTGGAGTTCAATGATTCTGGGGTTGGCTATTCATGGCCTCCCGGAAGAAGCTCTGAAGGCTTTTCTGTGATCGAGGAAGCTAAGGTAATTAGATAAATATGAAAATCAATTTTGTATTTCTAGGGACAGAAAAGGTTAAGAGTCTGCTTTAAGCTCTTGTAATTGAATAGTTTTACTTTAGGAGATACTTGTTTTAGCAGGTAAGATATTTGTTTTCTTCGATCTCAATGATAACACTGATTTATCTTCAGGTGAAGCCCGACTATGTTACCTTCCTTGGCATTCTATCCGCTTGTGGACATAGTGGCTTGGTTTCAGAGGTTTGGAGGTTTTGGTCACGCATGCTCGAATATGGAATCAAACCATCCACAGAGCAGTACGATTGTATGGTCGATCTACTATGTCGAGCAGGCTTGGTAGAAGAAGCTCATAGTCTTGTTCAAAACATGGCAACCTCACCAAATCCGGTAATTTGGAGAACATTGCTCGTCAGTTGCAATAAGAACGGGATACTTGAAAGAGGAGAACTTATCGCCCAGCAGCTTCTTGAATTAGAGCCACAAAACGCAGAGAACTATGTGCTCCTCTCGAGTTTGTACGCATTTGTTTCCCAGTGGGAGAAGATGAGGCTTGTTAGAGTGAAGATGAAAGAGAGGAGAATCAGACCCATCCCTGCCTGTAGCTCCATAGAGGTGAATGGCGTTGTCCACGAGTTCACAATGGGCGATTGGTCCCATCCCGAGGCCAAGGAACTGAGAGAAGTTCTAAGAGAAATTTCCGAGAGGATACAAGGAGTCGGTAATAGACCATCTATTACAGAGATACTACACCAAGTGCTCAATGAAGAAGAAGAGGATACTGTTGGTGAGCACAGTGAGAGGCTGGCCGTTGCTTATGGATTGTGGAAGACAAAAGCACCAGCGGTCATCAGAGTAGAGAAGAATATTAGGATTTGTGGTGACTGCCGTGAAGTAAAAAAGATAATAAGCAAGATTTATGAGCGGGAAATAATTGTTAGGGACAGAGTTAGGTTTCATAAATTCGTTAATGGATCTTGTTCTTGTAAGGATTATTGGTAAAAGATAGGTAAAATTGATTCTTTTTGAAACCCACATTTTGTCTTTTGGAGCATTCCTGTCATGAAATGTGAACATCTTAATATGCCATAACTTGCTGTCTTTTAAGTTCATAAATTTGTACTAAATGGGTCAGAGGTTAAGATTGAAGGTTAAAGGAGTAATAAAAAAAATAAGCACGAGAAAATTCTCTTTCATTCACAATAAAAATGCACATAATACTTCTAAGATAAAGGCATTTTTATTTCATAGAATGACTCGACAACAACAACGTTAACCAGAGCATGTCACTCCCCAACAAGGTCTCTCTTCCCACCCCCAAGAATGAGACCTTTACATTCATGTATTGGCCCCATTTTCTCTTTCCCAAGATCATCCCAATCTAACAGTCCAATGACGAGACTCTACTACATTATTTGTAATTATAATTAGATTTTCACTCTCAAACTTGGATTTCGACATGCCATCCGTACATCTCCTGTTGTGGGACTGGGATGGCAAGGGTCACTAATCCAGTGGCAGAGTCATAGATGAAGTTGCTCTCAACATTGTCCACAGTGCATTGCAGCGGGCGCTGGGAAGAGTAAGCCCCGAAGCGTCCACATCCCCTGACTTTGAGAGAAATGGTGGCGGTTGGAGATCTGTTGTCGCTGAGAGATGTGGTCAGCTCAGAAGACACTTTGCCATAAAAAATCTCCGGTTTCTTGTCAGAAGCCATGTGGATATCAAACTGCTCTACGGCGCCAGTGGAGTTGAACATGTCAAGGAGACCTATTGGAGCAAATGAGATGTTGGACGTGATCTCCTGCACCACAGAAAATTTGTCATTGAGTAAATAACCAGTGTTTAATGGAAAGAGAGTTGGGAACAAAAGAGGAAGAAAAGGGTCTTCACAAAAACTCACCTTGAGAGGGCAGAAATGGAAAAGCTCGTATTCAAGAACTTTAAGTGTAACAGGAACGGAAGCTCCTTCAGGTAAACGCAAAACCTCACCTAACAATCAAATGGTTGGCTTTCGTATGTTAGAACTTATATCTAGGAAGTAGAGTTGAATGAGGTAACCAAAGACCAAAGCTATTTTTGATCTTTCACTAGAAAGAGTAATCTTTAAGTCATGCATAATCTGTTAATTTATCATGAGAAAATCTAAAGCCCGTAGGGGAAAAAAGGTTACTAGCTTTAATACCTGCTTTGTAGGCGTACACAATTGTTTCTCCGTTCCAGTCAGCACCAGCAATTTGAGCTATTGCATCAACATCAGTAGCACGAACGGAATCAGTAAGAGTACCAGGTGATTCATCGTGAATGCGCGTCTTCTTGGTGATCTTGCACCAACCCGCACCTTGGCAATTAAAAACACCGACGACACCTGAGCACTTGTTCAGGTTCCATACTTTAAGCAAACTGCAAAAAGAGAAGATATTAGCATTAATTTTGCTCACAGAACTGGGTCCTGATTGCAAGTAATGAATAAGAAAGCAAACCTTGTCCCATCTCTAGCCGGATCAGCAAAGAGGCAGTCACGGGTTGGCCTCCCCGGTAGTTGTGCACGGAGAACGGATCCATCAGGAAGCACGAGCTTCTTCAGGAGGTTAAAGTTGTGGTTTCCTGGCTTATCACTAGAAAAACAATTGCACAAAAATATCATTTAAGAACTCTTTTTTTTCCACGTAGAGGCTCAAGAGAACAAAATAAAATTTAGATCCATCGCAATACCTGACATAGATTGCACATCCGCCAACCGCACGGGCTGCACCATGATACTCTGCTGCTGGGTGTAAACTCTACATAAAAAAATACTTCCCATTAATATCACCTTCCATATGAAATAGTTGAAACTAACAAGTTTCATAATAAAATTATTACAGCTTTTCATGCACTTACATGGAACATATCCCAGTCAGGCTGCATGAACTCCCCGAGGAAAAGGGTGTTGTATGCTACAGATGAAATATGAATTGTGTGAGAAGCGGGATCCCGAGGATAGAAGTCATCAGAAGCTCTCACAACAGCAGTCTGCTTGGCACTATAGAGGCCGTCCGTGTTGTGACACATGCAAGCGATGCATCCATTGTCCGGGAAGTTTCGAGCAACTGAAGCCTCAAGAGCTTGGTGGTAGCTGCGGGTAAGAGAGACTCTACCACCATGACCAGCACCAAGTGTCTCAATGATGTTCTGCACATCGACTTTTACCCCATCAACTCCACATGTAGCCAAGTATGAATGAAGCTCATTGTAGAAGTTGAAAACTTTCTTTGGATGTACCAGGCCAAGGCCATGTACAGCCAGGCTGTCCATGACAATGTCTGGCTGGTTTCCCATAACACCAGGGGATGAAACGGGATATGCCAAAGCAGAATCATAGTGCTCCATACCAGCAGCTGCTGGTTTCACTCCACCCCAGTACCCTGCTAGAGCATGCCAAACATACACAAACCTGTAACAGAAAGTCACATTAGAAGAATTCTACACATGAAGAGATTTAATAGAAAATCATAGAGATGATCTAGAATAGCAATAATACAAGCAATATAGTCCCAAGTGAAAATAACCAATGAACGAGAACCACTTACTTCACACTGTGATGTTGCTTGGCTTCATCTACAACATGCTTCAGGCCTGAAACCTGTTCATTGTTTTGTCCATTCTTTTGGAATTTTGCGTTTTCTTTTATACCCGTCAGCCTACTTGCAAACCTGCATAGTGTTAAATTTACAATTACTAACAGATAACAAGGTCAAGCGAAGAAATTTGAACCAGGCATGATGACAACTTTTGTTATATGTTTGAACCTTTATTATGACATTTGAATTTCTGAAAAACAAAGTGGTAATGCAAATATTGCACAAGTGAGAGTCATACTAACAAACTCAATAACAGAACGTTCAACAAACTGATCACTGGGTATCTTTAATTAAGCATTTATAAGTTTCTTGCATAAAAGAACATGAGAGTTAAGATGAGAGACACTTACTGTGCTCCTTCTTGCACCACAGCATTGTCGTCCTTGGGTTTATCTTCAATCTGTTGCCAACCATCGTCTATGATCAAGAACCGTGGAGGTGTCCCTCCCTCTGACAGGCTGCAATAATACGAGACTTGAATAAGTTCTGTACATCCTAATATTCCTTTAAAGACAAAAGGTCATTTGATCACTTCGTGGTTACCTTCGAAGCCCTTCCTCAACAGCCTCAGCCGTGACATCAGTGTAGAAAGCATCCCATGTACACCACCCAAACCAGTCAAGGAATGAAGGCAACTACAACACGGACGAAAGAAAATGGTCAAGCCAGACACTCACAAGCCAAGAAATTTGCATATTTTGTACTTTGTAAGCTGCAAGTTACTATTAAGCAAAAAAAAAAAAAAAAAGGATGCTCTTTACCTTTTTCTCCTCACGATGAAGAAAAGTTTGCATGTATTTCTCTACAGCCCTGTTCATTGGAATAGCAAACAAAGAATCACAATTAATCACAGAGAACACATAACAAGACTTACTTCTACTTCAAGACCTTAAGTGACCAACAATATTCCATAAGCAACTAAAAGACTCCATCTGGTTTTAGTTTTTGAAAAAGAAAAACAATCCCTTCAAAAAAAAAAAGGACAAAAAAAAGAGAAGAATAATCCATTTAAAACTGTCAAATTCAATGTAGACGCACTGAGATGGATTCAGGCACTTACTTCACAGCTTGGTTGATGGCTTCAAATGGATTGGTCCCAGCATGCATGTACACAAGGTAATTGCCTTGATTAGTCTCAACAGCCTTGTCTCCTGCAAAACCAAATCACACACCAAAAAACATGCATTGGTTCTTTCGGACTCGATCCTCCTACCAAATGCTATAAACTCCATTTATGTGATTCATTTGAATGGTAGTCATTGTGCGTGGAATCTCCATTCTAATTGTGTTCGCATTGGTGAAAACCACACACATTTCCAGATGTGTGAAGTCTCCTTCATTATGGGCCAGCGAAGATGGGGACTGAATTAGCGGAAGACAGCCCCAACAATGGAATGGTGGGCAGGGTGCATACACCCTATGCCAAAAACTTTTTGATGCAAGGATCTACTCACCACTCTCGAGGCAAATTTCGACCTCGTTCTTTTCGTTGCCTTGCAGAACGGCACGGAAGGGGCCTTCAAGCAGAGGAAGGAAGACGGTGTAGACGGTTGGGGCATCGTCTCCTTCAGCGCCATCTTTGCTTTCCACAAGCATGAATTGGGTCTCTAAAGGAACGTCCTTCCCACATGTTCCCATTCTTTGTGTCATCCACCATAACTTGAACCGGAAACAGCACATGAACCGGAGACCCCTGTCACAACAACAGAATAAAAACCATGACATGACTTAGAAACTTGACTTAAGGTATAGAGCAAAGTTCATATCAAAATTTTAAAGCATCAACCCAAAGGAATTGCACGGACGAGCTTACTCTAAAACACCCATGGGGAAGACATGCAGACTCTTGTTGTCGGAAGCCGTGGCACCAATAAAGGCCCCAGCAAGAAGGCCAACACCAGATCCTGGTGTCAGCACTATATTGTCTGGAACTCCAGTCAATATAGTCTTGCCGTGAACCACAAGGTTCCCATCGTTAATGGAGATCTTCGGCGTGACCGTCATGTTTGATGTTGAGCACTTGAAAACTGTCCCAAAACATTAAACAGATGATCAGCACAAAATAATAATAATAATAATAATAATAATAAAGACACTAACTTGGGGCCCAACGACCAAACAAAAGCAACCAAAGAAAAACATCCTAAGACCACTGAAACAAAGAAACTCCTCGTTCAAACATATTATTGTTTACTACACAACCCAAAGGAAAACATAACACGCCAATCATCGACGGTTACATAATTTTCCCGGTAAAAATCAGCACCGTCAATACTGGAACATGATCGAATAGAAAATTTATTTTCTATCCGGACCTAAGAGTTTACGATCCCTGCGTAAGGTTATGTGGACCGGACGATTGTGTCCTTTATCTGACTTCCATGTATGGGGAACCCACCACAAGTGCTGTAGTGGTGTAACTTTTAGCGCTTTCCCACTAGAACGGAAAATTTAAAAAAAAAATAACGCCAAAAAAAAAAACCATGAAAGAACTCGGGTATTTGAAAGAACGATCGGACCAATAGTTAGAATTATTTTTATTATAGTCTATAAAAATTTTACAGTATAACATATAAAATTTTATACTGTTTAAAATTAAAAAATGATAAACACTAGAGTTTCTATCACCCTTACAAACGTCCGTGTCCTACTAATCAAGCACTTCATATTTTTTATGTTATTTTTATGGTCGCACATATTTTGTCGTGAGATGAAAATCAGTATCTAGCCAAGGAAGGGCATAGTTATGTCGTTTCTTGAGCCGTCTCCGTTCCGTGTGATCTAAGAACATACATCTCGCAATTAATTTGGAATTATCATACTTTCTCCAGTGAAACCGGACTCTTGTCTGCCACTTTTTTTTTTTTCATTTTTTATTTTTACAGCAGTGAAGGGGAAAAAAACTCTACCCTCAGTCGGTCATTTTTTTTAATCCCAATTTTGCTTAGAGAAGCGAAAGAAAAAATTAAGGGAAATTTCATAGAGGAGAAAATACAAGAGCTAAAAGTTGAAAAAAAATAAAAGCGGGGAACAGCATAATGTGGACCACGTGAACTGTTTGGTGGCTTTAATACTTCAGATGGAGATTTTTTTTCCTTGAAAAATTGGCAAACCGACTAATAAGAAATTATGCCTTTTGTTTTTGTGTTTTGAATTTTTAAAATGTTTTTATACGTTTTACGAGATAAAAATTTTAAAACTATTTTCGACACAATTTTTAAAAAATTTTTATTTTTTATAAAAAATATATTTTTTCTTATTTTAAAAATAATACCAAATAATTTTTAAAGATCTATTTAATAAATAAATTTAAATTAATAATAAAAATTTAAAATATGTACTTTAAATTAAGATTTAAATTAATAATTTAAATTATTATCTGAATTTATGTTTATATATATTTAAGTTTTAATCTAAGTATAAAATAAAAATAAAATTTATATTTAAAAAGATAATAATTTTTTTTTATTTATTAACAAATATAATAAAATTTTAATGTTAATAATCTTAAAAAAATATAATATAAATCTTAATTTATTTTTCTTTTTACTATAAAGATAATAAAAAAATGCACCCTATTTAAATATCTGATGAAAAAATTCTTTTTTTTCCTTAAATATGAATAAAAAATTTCAACTTTTACTATTATAAAAAAATTTGAGTTTCAAGAGTTTGATAAGGTCAAAAATTTTTAAAACTTAAATTTTTGATACTCAATTTATTTAAATTTTATAAAAATAAATATATAACTAAAAAATTTTTAACATTTAAATCTAAATTTAAATTTTTTGAATCTATATGATACACAAACCAAACCAAACGAACCGTAAGATTCAAATAAGTTTTTTAGTCTTAAAATAGTCTTTTCAAAAAAAAAAAAAAGGGGGATCACGGAGAACTACACGAAGATGCTGGAAAAGGGAAATAAAGGTCACAGGACAGATTTAAAAAAGGCTAAAAATTTCATGTAGAAAGAGTTCCCAAAAAAAAAAAAAGAAGCTCAATCTTCACGATTAAGACCACAGAAAAAGACCTAATCTTTTCAATTATTAGACACAAAGATAACGACATTCCTTTTTTCTCTCCCTGTTCATTGAGAGAGAAGGAACAAAAAAAAAACGAAATTTGAGGCCATTAAAACTAAGTTCAGGGCTCTAGAACACAAAGCGACGTCACGATTCGCGAGAAACGAGAAACGAGACAAGAAAACCTAAATCATGGACCAAAGTTAGCAGATCCACAAGAAACCCAAAAATCTTCACCGCGAAGCATTCGTAGCTCATAACACCGCCTTTTCTTCGACCAGAAACTAGAAAATCTCAAGGAAAATTATAATCCAGAAACAAAATCAAAATCCAAAAAGATTTTCATCACAAGAAGAATTCACAATTTCTCCATAATCGCAACGCAATTCATCCATCGGAGCTTCAATCGGAGGAACAAGCAACACATCAATACGAGAAAACAAAAGAAATGCCAAAAAGCAACTTCCCTAAATTCAACCAAAACCTCCATGACTCACCAGAAGTACTTTAGGTAATCCCTTGCTTAAGCTTCGTTGAGGGCAAGAACTGAAACTCCAAAAAGCTCTATGGAGAAAGAGAGATGAGAGAGAAAGTGAGGAGAAAATCGCAGAGACGAACTCGAAGAAGGGAAATTCCTTCAGCGAGACGTTACGAAATGGGGATTTACGGAGAAACGCTCAGTGGATGGCTGATGCGCTCAGGAGCAGGGAGGTAATTTTGTGAGAGCGGATATTTATACCGTGTTTGGCGTTAACGTTCGAGCAAGTTCTGTGAACTAGATCCTTCCAGATGTTGACGCGTGGACTCAGCTGCGAGATTGGGTTTTTTATTTTTGAATTATTATTGGCTTTAATTTTGTCTATGACAGACAGTAATTTGAAATTTAGCCAACCACGAAAAAGAAAAAGGAAGATATTTTTCCATAATGTGAAGGGTGGGTGGTGACGTAACTAGATCTTATCATGGTTTAGAGCCGAATTCTCGGAAAAAAAAAAAAAAAAAACTGGCAAAATGATTCAATTTTTTTGTAATCGCATTCATTTTTCACCAAAAAAAATCCTCCGTACATAAAAAGAAGGGGGATTTTTACGTCATTTTTTCAATTTTAAATTTTATTTGGTCCTTTTTTCAAATTTTAACTAAAAAGAATAATAATTGTTCCCGAATTGAGTGATAAAATTCAATTCTCATGTAAAAGAACCTATAGATATATGTTTTTCAACTGATTAATATAAAAGAATTACAATTATTACCAAATTCAAACATAAAATTCAAAAGTCTAAAAATGAAGGTTTCAAACTTGCAAACTATACAGAGTCATTTTTTATTAGTATGTAGTATTAAATATGTCTGTTTAACACAAATAATATGTACTTCTCTTTTTTGCCAAGAATAATAGAAAAAGTGTATGGAAATTATTATTTGTTAAGATAGAATGAGAAGAGAATTAGTGCTACTAAGCAATAGGTAGACTTTCGTCAAATTTTTGTATTTTTCTCAGTTTTGATACAATTGTGATAAAGTCCGCATTAAAAAAAAATTTCTTTTCAATACATAAATAATAGTCACGGTATATTTATAGCCTCAGATAAGTGGATAATGATCATGATGCGACAATATTTTTTTTGATGCTTAAAATAAAAAATACGAATAAAAAGGAGAGTTTTGATATAGTTCAGCAAAGGTCGTAGTAGTGTATTCAGCAAAAATGTAGCTGTAGTGTGAAAGGTCTTCTTTTTCCAAAGGTAAAATGAATGACAGGTGTGGACTCCCTCATTCTTTATCTATAAAAAATAAAATAAATGAAAAGTGTTGTATCAGAAATAGGTTAAAAAAAGAAATATGATTTTCCAATTTTTGCCATTGAGTTTGCAAAATTATTAACAAATTAATACAAATTCAATAGAGAAATATAATCGTAACATATATTTGATGATAAACACATTATAAAATTAGAATTTAATTTATTAATAATGTTACAAATTCCATAAATTTTAACACGTATATATACACTTGGTTATAAAAAAAATTATAAATATTTAGCATAATAGTTAAAACCATTAATTAAAACGATAAATACCGTAACATATAAGAGTTTTATATTATAGTAATTTTTTTTAGTATAACATGTAAAAGTTTATTCTATTTTTAACTAAAAATTTGGTTAGTAATTTACCGCTTTTGTTTTCCTCACCGGACCATTTCTGACTCCCTTGACCCACCCGCCGGCTAAAGATGAGCGAGGCTCTTCTTCAATCCTGCTAAGAAACGCGGGATTAATGGTAACGTCTTCCTTTTTCTTTCTTTTCTTTTTATTATTTCTGATTAATATTTAACTCAATTATCTCTCTTAGGTAGGAAGAGATTTGAACTTGGTCCAAGTACATGAAGCAATCGACATAATTGAGTTCACATGGATGCGTATACGTCAAATTTAGCTCTATGTCACTTCTGATTTCATCTTGGCCGCATGCGTGGCTTGCATGTATATCATTATACATGTGATATTGGCTAAATAGTACTTATTATTAATTGTGGGAAAAAAAATATAGAATTTTCCATTATGAAGTAATTTTTTTATACGAAACAAAAAGATAATTTATCAATAGGACTTTTTTTAGCCGTCAAATTTGTACATAAATTATGATTTTGATTATGTCCAAATAGTGAGAAACATTATCTATACTTAATCAAGAAAGATCTTTTTTTTTCTTTGGATATATCAATTTCCAGTAGATTAATATAGAAACAAAGGGAGTTCTTTAAAAAAAAAAAAAAAAAAAAAACAAAGGGAATGTAATGATTTATTAATCAACTTATAATGTAGTATCTTCCCGACAACATTATATTCAACAATCTCACAACACCTAGCATCAATAAAGGTCTGAACATTGAAAGAATGTGCTAGAAGGGTAACAAAGAAATGAAATATTGTTAATTACTTAAGAAAATGTAGTCAACTTATCAACATGTTTATATAAATGATTTATCACAACCTTAATATATTATATATAATAATTGAATATGAGATTGGAATCCCTTTTTGCCACGAATTGAGATATGATCATTAGGTGTCAAAAACCTTAAGACGTTTGAATTTTAAGAATCTAGTAAATGATGATTCGATACCATTAATCATCAATGGAATCAACTTTGAATTCCTTTCACTTTTTTGAAATAAAGTTAGTTAATCACATATAGTTTTCTATTCCTGTGCATTAACATTAATTCCCTTAAGGATAAGCCAAATTAATTCCATCTGCAGGCTATAATTTGGAAAGTAATGAATATACAAATAATCTGATAAGCAAGAGGAAGAGCAATTCCCCGGTTCATCGATCGATCACGTAAGTACATATCCACTTAGCAGATAACGAACAAAAAAAAGCATTTATCCTGGATTCTCTCCCTTAATCAAAATTTTTATCAATTGATCCCTATTCTGTCGGTCAAAGTCTCCACCCTCTACCGAGAGGTGTACCATGTTGATAGGAATCGGCAAAGACCTTCTTGTACACATCCTCGAGGGCAGCATTCTCTTTGCATTTATCTAATATAGGGTATCCAATGAATTTGTTCTTCTTTTCTTTTCTTGATTCTCTTTAGATAATTGTTTGAAATTTGAAAGCCAAATTTCACAAAAAGAGTGATAGTTTGCCAAAAGTATTATGTTGTTTGGCCGCATAAATAAAGTTGATGACCAACTTTTAGCTTCTACTGAAAATTAGCTTTTTATTAAAACCATCCATTTGTCTCATTCATTTTCATTCAACATGAATAAAAAAAAAAAAATTCATCTTAACGATTAATATGCACCACCAAAAACAACTTGCAGGAATAATTGACATGTTCTCCACCATAATGGACGTTAAAAGAGGATGCGGATATATTATAAGAGAATCAGAGTACGGCACATTACAAGCACAAAAATTTCATTCATGTCGTCCTCATTTTTCATATGGCAATTT